>OX451736.1:1117814856-1117843728 GCA_948472305.1 Vicia faba
TGAGAATAAGAAGACTACTTACATTGTTCATGTTGCCATATCCACAATGCCAACAAGCTTCAACCACCATTCAATCTGGTACAAATCCATTCTAAAGTCGGTATCCGAGTCAGCTGAAGTACTCTATACTTATGATAAGGCAATAAATGGATTCTCCACAAGTTTGACTCTTGAAGAACATGAGTTACTAAAGAGCCAACCCGGGATTCTAAAGGTGACACCTGATGAAATGTACAAACTTCACACAACTCGAACACCAGAGTTTCTCGGGCTTGATAAATTTGCTAGTTTGTTCCCCGCGGCAAACAAAAGTAGTGATGTAATTGTGGGAGTCCTAGACACAGGTGTATGGCCCGAAAGCAAGAGCTTCGATGATACAGGATTCGGGCCAATCCCGCGCATTTGGAAAGGAAAATGTGAAACAGGTACAAACTTTACAACATTTAATTGTAATAAAAAATTGATTGGTGCCAGATTCTTTCCAAAGGGCTTCGAGGCAGCTGCGGGTCCTATTGATGAAACCATTCAGTCAAGATCGCCTCGAGACGATATAGGCCATGGAACCCACACCGCGAGCACAGCTGCAGGATCTGTGGTGGAAAACGTAGGTCTTTTTGGCTATGCCAATGGAACTGCACGTGGGATGGCAATCGGCGCTAGAGTTGCTGTTTATAAGGTTTGTTGGAAAGGTTTATGCAGCAATTCAGATGTATTGGCTGGAATAGATCAGGCCATTGCTGACAACGTCAATATTCTTTCATTGTCGCTTGGAGGTCTAACACGCGATTATAAGGATAGCATTGCAATTGGAGCCTTTGCAGCTATGGAACATGGCATTCTAGTCTCATGCTCAGCAGGAAATTCTGGTCCTACTCCTTCCAGTGTCACTAATGTAGCACCCTGGATTACCACTGTGGGAGCTGGAACACTCGATCGAGATTTCCCTGCATTCGTCAGTTTAGGAAATGGAAAAAACTATTCAGGTGTATCCCTTTATAATGGCAATTCTTTTCCCGACACTCTTGTACCGTTTATATATGCAGGAAATGCAAGCAGTCATCAAGGAAAAGGTGATGGAACATGTGTTCTAGGTAGTTTGGATCCCAAAAAAGTAGTGGGAAAGATTGTGTTGTGTGACCGCGGAAATATTGACAGGGTGGAGAAAGGAAATATAGTGAAATCTGTTGGTGGTTTGGGCATGGTGTTAGCCAACACTGAGAAGGATGGAGAAATACCACGAGCAGAAGCCCATATTTTGCCAGCAACTGCCGTTAGCTTCACAGATGGTGAAGCTATCAAGAATTACTTGTTTTCCAATCCAAAGTCGACGGGCACAATTGTGTTTCAAGGAACAAAGCTAAAGGTTGAGCCATCTCCTGTTGTTGCAGATTTCAGCTCACGAGGACCCAATTCAATAACCCCTCAAATACTGAAACCTGATCTCATTGCTCCTGGTGTTAACATCTTAGCAGCTTATTCAAAAAATGCTAGTCCCACAAGCTGGTATTTTGATTCTAGACGCGTAGATTTCAACATTCTCTTAGGCACATCAATGTCATGCCCACACGTAAGTGGAATAGCAGCTCTAATCAAGTCAATTCATCCAGATTGGAGCCCAGCCGTCATTCGTTCCGCGCTGATGACAACCGCTTACACAACTTACAAAAACAATCATACATTATTGGACATTTCAACCAACAAGCCAGCAACTCCATTTGAGTTTGGTGCTGGACATGTTGACCCTGTTTCCGCTCTTAATCCCGGACTTGTCTATGATTTAACAACGGAAGACTATTTGAGCTTCCTTTGTGCATTGAACTACTCACATGTTGATTTCGAAATTGTGGCGAGGAGAAAGTACACTTGCGATCCAAATAAACAATACAGTGTAACAAACCTTAATTACCCTTCTTTTGCTGTGGTCTTTAAAGGTGGGAATAATGAGATTAAACACAGCCGGACTCTTACCAATGTGGGTGCGGCAGGAACATACAAGGTATCAGTTAAGTCAGATGTTTCATCTGTCAAGATCTCGGTTGAACCAGAAGTGTTAAGTTTTAAGGAAAATGAGAAAAAATCATACATAGTTACATTTACTACATCAACTTTGAAACAAAATATTACTCAAAGGTTTGGAAGTTTGGCATGGTCAGATGGAAGAACTGTTGTTAGAAGTCCTATAGCATTTAGTTGGAAATTACAGTAAAAACTTGTTATCTTTTTGTTATGATTACATAATAATATAATAAAAAATTATGTTTGTATACATTTTAAACTTCCAAAACTTAAGTTATTATTGGTGAAACATTTGTAATGTTATTGAAAATATTTACAGTTTAGTTTGTGGGTTTTTTAATGTTATTTATGCATGTGTAACTTGATTGAGTTCACGTTGTGGTCATTACTTGAAATTGTTTTGTACGGTGATTTATTTGATGAACTCATGCATTCAATCAAGATCAAGATCAAAATAACAATCACATGACTTTACTCAAAGCACTTCATTAGTTATTTTCTATCATGGCCATATATGTATTTGAAAGAAAAAAGAATGTTTAGTTCTGTAATTTAAGTGGACTCTATTAACTTTGGTTGTTTCCATTTCTATGTTTGAAACCAGGAAAAGAAAACTAAATTCAAATTAATGAGCTACTCATGATCCTCAATAGAGCAACAATTCCAAAGTGAATATTGACAATCTGCATATTTAAATTTAACAACTTATATAGACTTAACAATTTATTCAATGAACAAAACTAATAAAGCTAACAAAAACAAGATAGATTTTGTTTTGTTAAAATGTAACACATATGGATGTCCTTTTCTCTACTTAAGTTTGCAGATATTATATCAGCAAGAAATACTATTGCAGGGTGGATGTGGCACAATAAAAACAAGACTCAATAGTTTCATGACATGAGGCCATCAATTCCTCCAATACACAGGCCTACTGTAATCACCACTGAGGATAAATGATTTCTACTTGTCTTGGTTGTAGGCGAAAATGATTTTTACACGGTTTTGTGGATATTATGTATATGTTTGACATTGTTGATGCTTCCATTGTTGAAAGGCCTACCGTAATCACCACTGAGGATAAATGATTTCTACTTGTCTTGGTTGTAGGTGAAAATTATTTTTACACATCATGTGGTTTTGTGGATATTATGTATATGTTTGACATTGTTGATGCTTCCATTATTGAAAGATTCAACGAGATAGTATAATTTAAAATATTTTCGTATTGCATGTATTTATTGAAAAACATGTAAATTATTGATTTTGTTAATGTTTTGCAATGGTGTAATGTGTTCAAATCAGAACCCAAAAAACAAATCGGAGATATATCGGGTCATGTTTGGACAGTATTACATGATGAAAATAATACTGTTTAGTTTATTACTAAACAGTTAGTTTTAGTTAGTTTTAGTTTGTTATAGTTTGTTACAATTCTGTTTAGTTTGTTACTAAACAGTTTATTACTTTAACAGTATATATAATGTTGTTTTGTACATTCCAAATCATAATGAAAACTATGAGTTTATTCCAAAATTAACATGGTATCAGTTTGAATTCTATTTTCCGCGCCTTTCTTCTTCGCGCCTTCTTCTTCTTCGCGCCTTCGCGCCCCCTTCTTCCCTTGCTGTTTCAGCGTTTGTTATGGCGCTTCCTTACTCTGATTTTGCTACCAATCCTTCCAATCCTTACTACATGCACCCTAATGAAAATCCCTCTCTTGTTCTTTTTCAACCTGTTCTTGATACCAAGAACTACCAGATCTGGTCTAGATCAATGAAAGTAGCTCTTATCTCCAAGAACAAGATCAAATTCGTTGATGGCACTCTTTCTCCTCCCCTACCTCCGACTCTTTATACGAATCTTGGCTGCGATGCAACAATCTCGTCCTCTCATGGCTTCAACGCTCGATTTCTGAGGAAATTGCCAAATCTCTTCTCTGGTATGATCGTGCTTCTCTTGTATGGAAAAGTTTGGAAAATCGTTTTTCTCAGGGAGATATTTTTTGCATTGCTGACATTCAAGAAAGTGTTGCTCGTCTTCAACAAGGAACTCTTGATGTCTCTTCGTTCTTCACAAAATTGATGACGCTTTGGGAAAAAATTGAGAACTTCCGGCCAATTCGTGATTGTACCTGCGCTATACCGTGCTCCTGTGGTGCTGCTTCAGACTTACGCAAATTCAAAGAACAAGATAAAGTTATCAAGTTCTTGAAGGGCCTTTGTGACCAATACGCTAATGTTTGGTCCCAGATTATGCTGATGAAACCACTACCAACTCTTGATAATGTGTTTAATCTGGTTCTTCAACAAGAACGTCAATTCGACCTTCTTTCACCTTCTGCTTCTTCGATTGAGTCTCAATCATCTGTGAATCACCTTTCTCAAACACCTTCTCGTTCTTCTCACAACACTGGTCTTGGTCGTGGCCGTGGTGGCCGTGGAAACAGACTTTGTACCCATTGCAACCACACCAATCACACCATTGAGACTTGCTTCTTGAAACATGGCTATCCCCCTGAATTTCAACAACGCAAGTCTACTACATCTGTGGGGAATTCTGCTGATTCTACAGTGAATTCGATTCAAGATGCTGCATCCACATCAAACACCAGTCCAAGTGCTTTGTCTACGATTCAAGAACAATACACTCAGATTCTGCAGCTCCTCCAACAATCTAATTTGCAATCTCCTTCACTTCCCTCGATTAATTCAGTTTATACTGCTAATTCTGTGTCCAATACCTCTCCTCATACTTCCTCTGGTAAGAATTCCTCAAATCTTCCTTGTCATAACTGGTGGATCATTGACACAGGTACCACTGATCACATCATCCATACCTTTGCCAGTTTCGTTTCCACATACCACATTGCACCTAAATCTATGACAATGCCTAATGGTGACTCTGTCACTACAACTATTGCTGGTTCAGTTTTACTATGTGATTCACTTGTCCTTCACAATGTTTATCACTTTCCTTCATTTCATGTCAATATTATTTCTGTCACCACTCTTTTTGACTCCACTTTATATGATGTGAAATTTTCTCCTAATTGTTATCGAATTATGTAGTTGCCCCAATCCAAGATGACTGGATTTACAGCTAGGAGGATTGGCAAATTGTATGTTCTTGATGCCACCCCACCTAAAACCATCTCTCCCACATCTGGATCTGTCAACACCTCTTCTTCTCCCCAATTCGATCCTGCTACTATTTGGCATCTTAGGCTTGGACACTTAAGTCCCTACATACACAAATGTATTTCCTCTCAATTTCCTTTTGTCACCTACAATGACAATCATAAGCCCTCTAACACTTGCCATTTGGCTAAGCAAAAACATTTGCCCTTTACTCACAGTAATACTAAGTCTGTTGCCATCTTCGATTTACTTCATGTTGATATTTGGGGCCCTCTTTCCACACCTTTGATATGTGGCCACAAGTATTTTTTAACCCTCGTAGACGATTACAGCAGGTTTACTTGGACAATTTTTATGGCCAACAAAAGTGAAACCAGAAACCATTTAATTCAATTCATATCCTTTATCGAAACCCAATTTAACAAGAAACTCAAGTGCATTCGAAGTGATAATGGTCCTGAGTTTCTCATGACCACTTTCTACCTTTCTAAAGGAATCATTCATCAAAGGTCTTGTGTGGAAACACCTCAACAGAATGGTATCATGGAAAGAAAACATCAACACATTTTGAATGTTGCCCGTGCTCTCTCTTTCCACTCTCACCTCTCTCACAACCTTTGGCACCTTTCCATACAACATGCCATTCATATTATAAACCGTCTTCCCACTCCTTTTTTAAACAACCACTCTCCATACCAAAAACTCCATTCTATTCCTCCCAGCCTTAGCCATATGAGAGTCTTTGGTTGTCTTGCCTATTCTTCGACCTTGCTTAACCATCGCACTAAATTCGAACCAAGAGCAAGGAAATCTATTTTTCTTGGCTACAGGGAAGGCATAAAAGGCTACCTTCTCTATGATCCTATCACACATGAATTTTACATTTCAAGGAATGTATTCTTTTATAAAACCGTGTTCCCTTTTGTATCCATCCAACCTGCACCTAATCCTATAATTCCTACTCCTGACCCTCCTTCGATTGATTCACCTGATATTTTCACCAACATTCTACCCAACTTACCTCCACCATCAAATGAACCTTCCTCTCCTACCTCTCTCCCCCAGCCAGAATCTCCCACTAACCTCTCTTCTTCCTCGAATGACACTAACAACTCCCCTTGCCCCTTCCCTCCTGTGCCAACCAGAAAATCCAATCGAAATAGTAAACCTCCAGCTTATCTATCCGATTATCACTGTAATTTGCTATCCCCCATGCTGCCAGCATCTGACTCAGGTTCCTCTAACTACCCTCTCTCTTCTGTATTATCTTATAGCCAATGTAGTCCTGATCACAAATTATTTTGTCTATCCATAAGTTCTTTCACAGAACCAAAAACCTATAAACAAGCCTGCAAATTTGATTGTTGGAACAATGCTATGAAATCTGAGTTAGATGCTCTTGAATCTACAAATACTTGGTCTGTTGTTGATTTGCCTGCTGGCAAACAATCGATTGGTTGCAAATGGGTCTACAAAATCAAGCATCATGCTGATGGATCCATCGAACGATACAAGGCACGTTTAGTAGCGAAATGATATACTTAGCTGGAGGGGGTGGATTATTTCGACACTTTCTCACCTGTTGTGAAGCTTACTTCTATTCGAACCCTTCTCTCAGTGGATGCCATTAAGAATTGGCACTTGGAACAACTTGACGTCAACAATTCCTTCCTTCATGGTGATCTACATGAGGAAGTGTATATGGATCTGCCTCCTAGATTCATGCTTCCTGCTTCTTCGACCAAAGAAGTCTACAATTCTTCGACCAACAAAGTTTGCAATTCGAGCAACGAAGTCTGCACTTCTTCGACCAACAAAGTTTGCATTCCTTCGACCAACAAAGTTTGCACTCCTTCGACCAACAAAGTTTGCACCTCTTCGACCAACGAAGTTAGCACTTCTTCGACCAACGAAGTTGGCACTTCTTCTACCAACAAAGTTTGCAAATTACATAAGTCACTATATGGCCTGAAGCAGGCTAGCAGACAGTGGTTTTCGAAATTGTCCACTGCCCTTATCTCTCTTGGCTACTCATATTCTTCTGATGATCATTCTTTTTTCACAAAATCACATGACTCTTCTTTTATTGTTTTATTAGTCTATGTTGATGATATTGTCTTAGCCGGTAATGATTTGCAGGAAATCAAATATGTCAAATGCTTCCTTGATTCCACTTTCAAAATCAAGGACCTTGGTAGGCTAAAATATTTTCTTGGTCTAGAAGTTGCCAGATCCACTCACGGCATTTTTCTCAATCAGAGAAAGTACGCTTTGGAATTGCTCGAAGACAGTGGCTTATTGGCTACTAAACCTTGCTCTACTCCCTTCGATTCCTCCTTGAAGCTTCATGATGATAACTCACCACCTTTTGAAGACGTCACAGCTTATCGAAGGCTTGTTGGAAAACTTTTATATCTGACTACCACCAGACCTGACCTTGCATTCATCATTCAACAGCTCAGCCAATTCATCTCACATCCTATGCAAGTTCATCATTCTGCAGCAATTCGAGTACTCAAGTATCTCAAAGGTGCTCCTGCCAAGGGTTTGTTCTATTCATCTTCATCTCCACTCAAACTCTCTGGCTTCGCAAACTCAGATTGGGCAAGTTGCCCTGCTACCCGCAGATCCGTAACTGGATATTGTGTGCTCCTTGGCAATTCTCTCATATCCTGGAAATCCAAAAAGCAGTCTACAGTATCCAAATCCAGTTCAGAAGCAGAATACAGGGCCTTGGCAAGCTTGGCTTGTGAATTGCAATGGTTGCAGTATTTGTTCAAGGATCTCCACATCTCCTTCGATCAACCTACCTCAGTTTATTGTGACAACAAAAGTGCTATCTACCTTTCTCACAACCCCACCTTTCATGAACGGACAAAACATATCGAAATTGACTGCCACGTCATTCGTGAGAATATCCAAACTGGTCTCATCCATCTTTTACCAGTTTCTTCTGCTGCTCAATCGGCAGATGTTCTCACCAAGCCTTTGGCAGCTCCCTCTTTCGATTCTCTTGTTTCCAAGCTTGGTCTATTAGACATCCATAGTCCAGCTTGTGGGGGGCTATTATATGATGAAAATAATACTGTTTAGTTTATTACTAAATAGTTAGTTTTGGTTAGTTTTAGTTTGTTACAATTCTGTTTAGTTTGTTACTAAACAGTTTGTTACTTTAACAGTATATATAATGTTGTTTTATACATTCCAAATCATAATGAAAACTATGAGTTTATTCCAAAATTAACAGACAGTTTTAAACCTCTCCATCTGAGATAAAACCAATCTGTTCAAATAGATAGGACAAACTGTGAGCCTTTACCTGTTGATGCAGACCAGTTACCGGTTGTGGTTCTAGGGTATAAAACACCGTTCAGACTTCTCCCATTAGGGTGAAACCTAGCTTATCCTGTTAGAACTGGAAATAATAAAAGTATTGAGAGTGAGAAAACTACTATTTTATTAGAAAGTGAAAGCAGGCTTATATAGTCTTTACAACAGGAACTAGTCAAAAGCCAGCAGTACATTGCAATAAAATAGGAATGACAGAAATTGATCCTAAAATATAGGAATTCCTCCTAAAGAATCTAACTTCCCTTAGGACTAGGATTTATTAGTAAAAACGTGGGCTGAATCAAAAAACAAATAGACTTTGACTAACATTCTCCCCCTTAAGCTAATGCCTATGTGATTAGCTTAATTATGTGATCTTTATTACTCCAAGCATGCTTCGAAGCTTCTCAAACTGCTCGAGCTTCAATGGCTTCGTTATTATATCTGTAACTTGTTCTTCAGAGCAGCAAAAACTCAGTCTCACCACTTCATCATTTACCAAGTCTTTGAGAAAATGAAACCTTACTGCAATATGTTTACTTCTGCCATGAAAACTGGATTTTTGGACAATTGAATAGTGGAACTGTTGTCACATAAAATCACAGTTTCTTCCTTTTCTTCAGCTCCAAGTTGCTCCAAGATTCTTCTAAGTCAAATACACTGACAAGCACAAAGTGCTGCAGCAATATATTCCGCCTCAGTGGTGGATAGGCTCACAACAAGTTGTTTTTTCGAAGCCCATGAAACAGCTCCAGACCCCATCATAAACACTAAACTAAAAGTGCTTCTTCGATCATCTAAATCTCCTGCGTAATTGCTGTCAGAATAAGCTACAAGACCTGTTTTTCTTCCTTCATTCTTGTAGAATATCCCGTGCTCCACGGTTCCTTTTAGATATCTTAAGAGTCTTTTTGTTGTAGCCCAATGTGATTCTTTTGGATTCTCCATGAACCTGCTCATCAAACTCACTCCAAACATCAAATTCGGTCGAGTTACCGTTAGATACATGAGACTTCCAATGACTTGTTTGGACATTGTAGCATTTACTTCAGTGCCATCCTCATCTTTTGATAAATTTGTTCCTGGAACAATTGGATTTCTTACTGAGTTGCTGCTTCCCATGTTGAACCTTGCTAGAACTTCTTGAGCATATCTTCTTTGACAAATAAAAATCCCATCTTCACATTGTATCACTTCTATTCCAAGAAAATGTCTCATCTTTCCCAAGTCAGTCATGTCAAAATCTAATTTCATCGACTTTTTAAATTCATCACACATGCTTCTATTATTTCCTGTAAAAATCAAATCATCAACATAAAGGCTAACTATCAAAATGTTACCTTCCTTTCTCTTGGTGAACAAAATGTGTTCACTGGAGCACCTTTCAAATTTCTCTTTTGCAAAATATGCCTCAATTTTGCTGTACTAAGCTCTCGGTGCTTGTTTAAGGCCATATAATGCTTTCTTCAACCTGTAAACTTTGTCTTCTTCTTCTTTCTTGACAAATCCTTCAGGCTGCTGTACAAATACTTCCTCCTTGAGCTCACCGTGAAGAAAAGCGCTTTTTACGTCAAGTTGATATACTTCCCATCCACGTTGAGCTGCCAAAGCTAATAGTACCTGCACGGTGTCAAGTCTTGCGACTGGTGCAAATACTTCCGTATAATCCACTCCATACCGTTGTGTGTATCCTTTTGCTACCAATCTTGCCTTAAACTTTTCAATTTTCCCACTTTCATTGAGCTTGGTTTTGAAAATCCATTTAACTCCAATAGGCTTAACTCCTTTTGGTGCATCAGTTAGTTCCCATGTCTTGTTCTTTTCTATTGCCTTCATCTCTGTGTTCATTGCTTCTCTCCACTTCCTGCTCTTGAATGCTTCTTCAAAGAGGTAAGGATCGCTTCCATTTTCAGCCATCATCATCACCATTAAGCTTTCTTCTTCCTCGGAAAGATTTTTTCCCTCTTCATAATCTGCCATCCAAACTGGTTTTTTTCTATTTCTTGCTGCCCTCTCTAAAAAATCCCGTTCAACTTCATTTGTTTCATTTTCCGGTGACCCGATCTCGTTTAAACTGCTTGAGGATGCATCTTGATTGATATCACCATTGTTTTCTTCATCATTTTGTGTAGACCCTTGGTCTTCACTTCCTTCTTCGTTTTCTTCCTCTTCCCAATCTAGAACATCAGCTTTGCATTCTTCTTCAATTCTTCCCCAGTCCCAGCTCTTGTCTTCTTCAAACACTACATCTCTGTTCACAATGAATTTCTTTGCAACAGGATCAAATAACTTGTAAGCTTTAGACTCATCACTAACTCCCAAAAATACACACCTTTTGCTTTTGTCGTCTAGCTTGCTTCTTTTTTGGTCCGGTACATGAGCATGCGCTATGCATCCAAAAATCCGAAAATGGTCAATTCTTGGTTTTACACCACTCCATGCTTCTTCAGGGGTTTTGTGATCTACTGCTGAAGTTGAACTTCTATTCTGCACGTGAACACACCATCTAACTGCTTCAGGCCAAAATACTCTTGGAACTTGTCTCTCATTCAGTACAGCTCTTACTGCATTCATGATCGTCCTGTTTTTTCTCTCGGCGACTCTGTTTTGTTGAGGAGTATATGCAGTCGTCAATTGAATACAAATACCTTGATCCTTACAGAATTCTTCAAACTCATTAGAGGTAAATTCACCACCTCGATCAGTCCTTAAACAAGTGATGAATGCACCCACTTCTTTCTCAACATATGCCTTGAAATTTTTGAATCTACCAAATGCTTCTGATTTTTCATGTAAGAAATAAATCCAAGCTTTACGAGTAAAGTCATCAATAAAGCTTAACACATATCTCTGGTTGCTATTTGAAGATGGCATGATCGGACCACAAATATCAGTATGAACTAGCTGAAGCTTTTTCGAGGCCCTCCAGAAGCTTTTCTTTGGTATCGACTCTCTATGTTGTTTTCCAATTAGGCATGTAGTGCATATCTTCTTTGGAGACTTCAGGGAAGGTAATCCAAGGACCATCTTCTTGCCTGAGAGTGTATTGAGCCCCTTGTAGTTAAGGTGTCCAAAGCGAGAATGCCACAATTGAGTTTCTTTCTCCGACACCGTTTCAGCTTGTAGACACGTGGGATTTTTGTTTGGTGTTGCAGAAGTTGTCAAATAGAACATCCTATTTTCCCTCATACTAGTGTGCATAATTAATCCTTTATCCGGATGAAATACTTTGCAAGTGCCATTTCGAATTAAAATTGCCAATCCCTTTTCTTGGAGTTGTCCTAAACTTAGCAAATTGTCCTTAAGCTCAGGAACAAAGTAAACATCGGATATTACCTGAGTAACGCCATTTATTTGCACACGTATGCTTCCTTTTGCCACAACATTCATTGTTGTATCATTTCCAAGCTTCACAATTCTGCAAAATCCTTCCTCCAATTCTGAAAACCATTTTTTGTTTCCCGTCATATGATTGCCGCAGCCGGAGTCTAAGAACCAAGCTTCTTCTTGTGTGGGTTGACGCATCTCTTCATATGCCATTAATAAGAGTTCTTCTTCTTCCTCCAGCTCCGCATAATTTGCTTTCTTCTCCCAGTCAGGGCACTCATACTGAAAGTGACCCAACTTGTGACATTTAAAGCACTCAACAATTGCTTTGTTTAAAGATAATCTTCCTCTTACTCTGCCACGTCCTCCTATGAATACGACTCTACCTCCTCTGCCTCTGATTGGTCTATCATCACTGGTTATTTTCAATACATGTTCTTCTGTTTGAAACCCCTGCATTCTTTGCTCATGAACAAGGAGGATGCCATGCAGTTCATCAATACTCAAGGTACTCAAATCATTTGATTCCTCTATTGAGCACACAACATAATTGAACTTAGAGGTCAAAGATCTGAGTATCTTGCTAACCACCGTACTTTGCTCAATTGTTTCACCATTTGATTTCATCTTGTTTACCACATGAAGAGTCCGTCCCAAAAAGCTATCGACCTTCTCGCCTTCTTTCATGATCAATAGCTCGAATTCTCTTCTCAATGCTTGAAATTGTGCTCTTTTCAACTTTGTGGATCCTTGATACTTCTGCTGCATGGACCTCCATATTGCCCTTGAAGTTCCCTTGTCAAGAATCGTTTCCAGAATTTCTCTGTCAATGGCTTGAAACAGAAAATTTTTGACCTTCAAATATTTAAGCTTGGCCTCTTCCACACCCTTCCTCTGCGCTTCACTTGTTGCTGTTGTTCCAATTGCTGGTGTCGGGATCCCTTCTTCTACGAGGTTCCACATCTCTTTACTTCGTAGAAAATTCTCCATCGTCATTGCCCAAAAATCATAATGACCATCGAACCTTGGAATGGTCGGTTGTACGAACTTTTCAGATGTAGACATGTTGATCCTTTGGTCTTTCTTCTCTCACACACACACACACACTTTAGTCCCTTGGTGTTTCCCCTCTCACACACTCACACACACGTTAATCCCTTAGTGTTTCCCTTCTCACACACTCACACTCCCCAAACAATCTCAGGCTTCCTTAGTGTTTCCCTTCTCACACACTCACACACACGTTAATCCCTTAGTGTTTCCCTTCTCACACACTCACACTCCCCAAACAATCTCAGGCTTCCTTAGTGTTTCCCTTCTCACACACTCGCACTCCCCAAACAATCTCAGACCCCTTGTGGAGCTGTGATACCAATTGTTAGAACTGGAAATGATAAAAGTACTGAGAGTGAGAAAACTACTATTTTATTAGAAAGTGAAAGCAGACTTGTATAGCCTTTACAACAGGAACTATTCAAAAGCCAACAGTACATTGCAATAAAATAGGAATAACAGAAACTGGTCCTAAAATATAGGAATTCCTCCTAAAGAATCTAACTTCCCTTAGGACTATGATTTATTAGTAAAAACGTGGACCGAATCAAAAAAACAAATAGACTTTGACTAACATATCCAACAAGGAAATGATTGTGATGCGTAGGATTGCTAGAAGAACTGCTCTGCATTTTGCCCTTGGTATGCAAGAATCTCTCTAGTTACACATTCATGTCTTCAAGTTTTTCTTTCCAAAAGATACTATTGTTTATTGCTGCAGGAAGAAATAGAGAACTGCAAGGTCTGGCCAGAGCTATAGTAAAGCCGTGGGAAACAAGTGCTCTTGCGAAAATAGCCATCAAACGTGATGTTCCCTTTACATCTAATGATAGAATGGCTGAAGTACTCAAGATATGTCTCATGAACCGTTAGAAATTTGACAACAATATTGTTTCATTTATTTGTATTGGAATTTTTTTCATGCCAAAAAGGTATATAAAACAACTCATCTGCTTACAGTAGTACACCGAGAGCTTTTTCTAGTAAATGAGAATAGGATTTCAAACCCATTAAACTTTTTTTTGGATGCATCAAATGAAACGTGAGCATATAGATAGATGATGAATCAATAAAAACGAGACCTCTACTTTCTAGAAATAAGGAATATGATGTCTCTTGGCTCTGTTCGTATAGCTTTTGCTGGAATGTAAGTTATGCTGAGATTGTTTCTAATTATTACAGTATTGAATTTATAATCTTGTTGTTCTCCTGACTGATGTGACTGAATCTACAGTGCACTGAGGAGGCTCATCGTCCAGTAGACTGTGGCACTGTGGTAAAGTGGATTTTGAAAAACAGTGCAGAGTCTGAAAACATGAACTGGTACAAATTTCTAAGAGTTTTGCTCATACAGATTTCTTTTAGTAGAAAGTAGAGTAATGGTGCATTCTCACAAATTAAAGATATCTTATCAGTTAAATGAATACTTTAAATGGACAAGTATTTGAGGGGTGAAAAACTATCCAGATTATCATGCTTAAATTAAATTGGATGTTGGTTAAAGGTGTGTGAGTCCTCACTTCAATTATAAGAATTTAAGAAAGCAAACGGATACGAGTGATGCCCAACCCTTGATGTTTGAACTTTCTTATTTTACCAGATAAAATGATAATTCATGGACTATTAGGATTCTACATGCTCTTGAGTTTTTCTGCATTTCTCTAAGCAGTGGTGAATAAGTTGTGGCTTTTTTGATAGTTGTGATTTGAGAACCTGAGTTGATTGTTAATTTAATGACTTGCAGGATACTTTTTCTTGTCTCACAGTCAAGGTAGAAAGCTCTTGCTGATCTACATCAGATGCAAACCGTTCATGTAAGTAGCATGTGCTCAGTTATCTCTTCTTTGTGCTTAGCCATCTTTGTCCCCTGTTTATTTATAAATGTAGATCTGATATAGAATATGAATTCTGTGATCTGAATTTAAATTGCTATGAAAAATTACTTTAGTGGGTCAGTACATCAATTGCATCACAGTATTTTGCATTTATGTAATAGATTTGTACTTTATATATAGGCACATCGACAAGATAATAGATGAACGCGTGGATATTATGTAATGAAAAACATGCTTGACATTGTTGCAAATGGTTGAAAATCAAAAGATTGAGGAAATACAAATAGTTGAAGAGGATAAAGATATAGAAATGTTGCCGAAACAAAAACGAAAGAATAAGAAGAAAACTTATATATATATATGAAGAAAGTGACATGAAATATTATGAGTTGGTTGAGCATTTTATTGTTAATATTATGACTTATTAGTACAAAAATATGATTTTGTATAATTTTTAGTAAATATGAAAAATATTATGACTTCGTACATGAAATAAGATTTTTATGTGTATGACTTTATAGTATTTAAAATATTATGACTTCTTAGTACATGAAATATGATAACTAAAATAGGGTGTAATATAGCATATGAAATATGGTGTAAATGGAATTAAATATAATATAATTTGTTCATTCATAAAGGGTATAAATTATATTTAAAAAACGTGCAAATTAGAATGTATTTACGCCCGATTTTTATTAAAATAGGGTGTAAGTTAGTATGTATTTAAACCCAATTTTTTTAAAATAACTAAGAACGTATTTATACCCGATTTTTTTTAAAATATGGTGTAACTAAGAATGTATTTACACCTTATTTTTATTAAAATATGATGTAACTAAGAATGTATTTATATCCGATTTTTATTAAAATAGGATATAACTAAGAACGTATTGCACCATCGTAAAACAAAATGTATTATACCCGATTTTTATTAAAATAAGATGTAACCAAGAATGTATTTAAATCCGATTATTATTAAAATAGGATGTAACGTAGAATGTATTTACACCCGTTTTCTATTAAAAAAGGTTTAACATAATATGTATCTTCATTCGTTTTTAAACGGGTGTAAATTTATTAGATATTTCTCACTCAATGAATATACATTAATTTTTTATTAAATTTAAATAGGTATAAATTTAATAAAAAATGAATGTAAATTAACCTTTTATATTAATATAATTCTTCTATATTGTTTTGACACCCAATCTACTTTGTTACATCAAAATTAATGAAATAATGTGTCATTTGTGAAACTGTCATCTCATCATATAAAAATCTTTGTGTAACATGACAAAACAATAATATAAGTGACATATTATTAAAAATGGATATATCATCAATGAGATAATGGAACTAAAAGTATTTAATTTTAAAATCAAGTGAATAGTTTTGTGTGAATTTAAATAGAGTGATCAAAATTATAATAAATCAGAGATGTTTTTATAAAGAACTACTCTAGCTTAAGGGGTGCTAAGAATAGAAAAAAGACTATAAATCAAAGAGGTATATAACTAATAAAAGACAAAGAAAAATATGTCATCTCAAAAGATTAGACCACCTATGTAGATTGAACGTCACCTAATATATTAACACCATATTTAATCAATTAAGAGATGCTGAAGCATTAACAAGAGAATCATATGAACTATCACATTTTCTCAATTTCACAACTTCAAGATCAATTAAATATTTCTCTTTGATCAAAGACCATCATCAAGAATCATAATCTTTCTCATTCATTTTTTGATGATGACAATACATCATTCAAGGAGATAGTAAAATAAAAAAAAATAAAAAAAGATAAAAAATTTGAGTGGTTAACTTCTTGTCATATTTAAAGAGCATAATATATTTTCCGTGAGAGAATACATATACACATTTGGAATTATTAAAAAGACAAAAATATAAATATCACATGCACCAAATATATCATTTTGAGAAAGGGAAGAATAAGAAGGAGAAAAAACACTTAGCATATTAATTCATGTATGATTGATTTAAAATTTCAAACACAATTCCTATGAAAAAGAAATTTTATTTAGGGAGAGGTTTTGTAAAAATATTTGTCTACAAATTAGATGAAGGCATAAACTCAATTACACAATCTCTTTTTCGACACGATCCTTAATAAAATGATACCTAATCTCGATGTGTTTAGTATGAGAGTGAAGTATTATATTTTTGGTGCGATTTATGGTGCAAGTGTTGTCGGAGTTCTGATGATTCACTTCCCCTATCTCAAAACATATGGGTATCCTAAGCTAGTAATATTCTCTTTTATAACTTCACTTGTTCTTTGTTTGCCTTTTGGGTATGACTATTACGGGGAACTTGAATGTTGATATTGTTGTGTAAGGGGAACACCTTCATGTTAGTATTGACCTCAGAGAGGTTGCTAAATTTTTTATTCCCTATCCTTGCATTTGGCAAACTCATAATATGTAGATGATTTAAAATTAGAACAAAAGACTTAAACCTATATTAGGAAACATATACATTCATTTTGTTGTGACCCATCTGATAATGAAAATAGATTATGTTAGAACAATGTTTGAATCTACTACCCTATATTTAAGTTTTGATGATAACAAAGTGAAAAGATATAGTATTTATATGTTTCATGTTTGAACTATATGCTGCCTAAAATTACTATGCTCTGACTTGCAGATACGCTGATTAAAATAAGCAAGATCACTTCTTCAGCATCAGAATTTGATTTCATACACCAGCATCAGAAGTTGCTGAATCAGAACGTCAAGATCAGATGATCAACTCACGTACATGCTGAAGCTTGATGAACAGAACTGCGCGTAAACACTCTGATACAGAAACACAATAGTTCATCAGCAGCGAAGCAGAATCAGAATGAGCCAAGCCAGAACGTGCATTGAAGAAGCAACGGTACTGTGCATTGAAAGCTAATTAATCCCAACGGCCTCATTCTAGACAAGATCTGCTCAAAAAGGAAAGCTTGTTATTAGCATTGAATCAAGAATATTGCATTCAACGTTCATCTTCTCAAGTGCTATATAAACAAGGCTTCGAAGATTATAATGGCTAATGCTCTCCAAATCTCTACACGCACAAAGCTGAACAATAATCTTCATCTACCAGTTTTGCTAAACCACAAACTCTGATACTCCATTAGTGTTTAGCAATCTAGTTTCTAAGCTTCATTTTGTGTATACATCACAGTTGTGATAAAGTTTTGTAGAAAACATTCACACACATTGTTTTATACCTTTGTAAGAAAGTGTTGCCTTGACAAACCGGATTGTGGTTTGAATCAAGAAGGCTTTAGCAGTTGTTAAAGCAGTCTGTAATATTCAGTTGAATATAGTGAATTAAGACCTCGTTGGAGAGAGGCGAAATCACCTTGACGGGTGGACTGGAGTAGTTTGAGATCAAACGAACCAGGATAAAAATATCTTGTCAATTGCTTTAAGATTTCAGTTTTACAATTCAACCCCCCCTTCTTGTGTTTTTCACCCCTTCAATTGGCATCAGAGCGCCTGGTTCTGAGCTAAAACACTTAACCGTGTCAATACAAGATCCAGCGTCAGAAAAACACAATGGCAGGAAACAACTCTCACTTCAGCAATGACAATAATGAGGACAGAGACAGATTCAGCGGCAAACCTCCAGTCTTTGATGGAGAAAACTTTGATTACTGGAAAGACAGAATTGAAAGCTTCTTTCTAGCACATGATGCTGATCTGTGGGATATGGTGACAGATGGATACACGCACCCTGTGAATGCAACTGGTCAGAAGATTGAAAGAAAATCAATGACTGATCAACAAAAGCGTGACTTCAAGAATCACCATAAGGCCAGAACCATCCTCCTCAGTGCCATCTCCTATACTGAGTATGAAAAGATCTCCAACAGAGACACAGCTAAGAACATCTTTGATTCTCTCAGAATGACGCATGAGGGCAACGTTCAAGTCAAAGAAACAAAAGCTCTGGCGCTCATTCAGAAGTATGAGGCGTTCAAAATGGAAGAATCTGAATCCATTGAAGTTATGTTCTCTAGATTCCAGATTCTGGTAGCTGGTCTCAAAGTTCTGGACAAAGGATACTCTACTGCTGACCATGTCAAGAAAATAATCAGAAGTTTACCCAAGCAGTGGAGGCCTATGGTTACTGCTCTGAAGCTAGCTAAAGATCTCAACAAGATCACTCTGGAGGAACTTATAAGCTCCCTCAGAAGTCATGAGATAGAGCTAGAAGCTGACGAGCCTCAGAAGCAAGGTAAGCCTTTAGCTTTAAAATCTAACAGAAAATCTGAGTCTAAAGTTTTGCAGGCAGTTGAAGAAACATCTGATGGATCCTCATCAGAAGAAGACGAACTTTCCCTTCTCTCCAGAAGAGTAAATCAACTGTGGAAGCAAAGACAAAGGAAGTTCAGGAATCCCAGAAGATCTGATCAGAACGAGTCTTCTTCCAGATACAGAAGGACAGATTCTTCCTCTGGATACAGAAGATCTGAAGGCTCCTCCAGTAGCAAGAAGCCAAACACAAAAGACATCATCTGCTACGAGTGCAATGAGCAAGGACACTACAAGAGTGACTGCCCAAAGCTTCAGAGGGAAAAGCCCAAAAAGAAGTTTGGAAGAGAGAAGAAGAAAAGTCTCATGGCCACATGGGATGACTCTGACTCGTCTGAAGCTGACTCAGAATCAGATGATGAAAGGGCAAACATAGCGCTCATGGCTAACATTCCAGATGATAGTGAAGCTTCTGAATCAGACTCAGAATCAGACACAGAAGAGGTATTTCCTAACTTCGTTGTTAATTTTACAAAGGCTGAACTTGCTAAAAGCCTCAATGAAATTCTGGAACGTTATCAGCAGATTAGAGCTAAATTCAGAGACCTGAAAAGGAATCTTGAATCTGACTCTAATAAGTCTGAGAGTCTCAAATTGGAAAACTCTGAGCTGAGAGATAAAATTTCAAAATTAGAAAACTCTTTACAAAACTCTCAGAAGGAACCAATTTCTGAAACTCCCAGCAACGCTGATGAGATCATCAAGGAGTATGATCATAGTTTCCAGAAGTTCTTAGCTAAAAGCATAGATAGAAGCAGAATGGCTTCAATGATCTATGGAGTTAGCAGAAACGGCAGGAAAGGAATAGGATACCAAGGTAAGGTTCCTACACCTAAGAATGTCATGGATTTAACCATTAAACACACTCCTCTAAATTCACACTTTGTGTATGGTCACACACACGACATCAAATATACTAGCAGTAAGCACTCTGTGAAACCAAAATTCAACCAGAGTTTTGGTAAAACTAACAAGTCAGGACCCAAGAAAATCTGGGTACCTAAGGATAAAATAATACATGTTGCAGATATCTTTAGCAGCAAGTCAGAAACACCAGTCATGGTACCTGGACTCTGGCTGCTCACGACACATGACGGGAAGAAGGCATATGTTCCAAAGCCTGGAACTTAAGCCTGGAGGCCACGTTGGCTTTGGAGGCAATCAGAGGGGAAAGATAATTGGCTCTGGAACTGTAGGTAATGGAAATCTTCCCTCTATTAATAATGTTCTGCTAGTTGATGGATTGATGCATAATCTGTTATCCATAAGTCAATTAAGTGATAACGGTTATGATATAATCTTTAATCAAAAATCATGTAAAGCTGTTAGTCAGAAAGATGGGACTATCCTGTTTAATGGTAAGAGGAAAAACAACATTTACAAAATCAAACTTTCTGAACTAAAGAGTCAGAATGTAAAATGTCTTCTGTCTGTTAACAACGAGTAGTGGATCTGGCACAGAAGATTGGGGCATGTTAGTATGAGAAGAATATCTCAGATTAACAAACTCAATCTGGTCAGAGGACTTCCAAATTTGAAGTTCAATTCAGATGCTCTGTGTGAAGCATGTCAGAAAGGCAAATTTGCAAAACCTTCTTTTAAATCCAAAAATGTTGTTTCCACCTCTAAGCCATTAGAACTTCTGCACATTGACCTATTTGGACCAGTTAAAACTGCTTCAGTCAGTGGTAAGAAGTATGGGTTAGTAATCGTAGATGATTATAGCAGATGGACATGGGTAAAGTTCTTAAGACACAAGGACGAGTCACACTCTGTGTTTGTTACCTTTTGTAACCAAGTTCATAATGAAAAAGATCTTAGAATCGTTAAAGTCAGAAGTGATCATGGTGGAGAATTTGAAAATAAAGATGTTGAGTCATTCTTCAATGACAAAGGCATTCTGCATGATTTCTCTTGTCCTAGAACTCCCCAACAAAATGGAGTTGTAGAACGAAAGAACAGAACATTGCAAGAAATGGCCAGAACCATGATCAATGAGACAAACGTTGCTAAGACTTTCTGGGCAGAGGCAATAAACACAGCGTGCTACATTCAGAATAGAATCTCAATAAGACCTATTCTGGAAAAGACTCCATATGAATTGTGGAAGAACAGAAAGCCCAACATTTCATATTTTCATCCATTTGGATGCACTTGCTTTATATTAAATACAAAGAATTATTTGAACAAGTTTGATTCTAAGGCACAGAAGTGTATTATGTTAGGATACTCTGAACGCTCAAGAGGGTACAGAGTATACAATACAGAAACACAGATTATGGAAGAATGAATCAGTGTTCGTTTTGATGACAAGCTTGACTCTGAAAAGTCAAAGCAGAATGAAAATTTTGCAGGTATAGAAATTGAATTTGCAGGTTCTGAAGACAAGTCATCAGAAGCTCTCAACACAGACATTCCTTCAACGTCTGAAAGGAGCACTGCTAGAAATCCTCCAACAGCTGCTGATCAACCTCAGAAGAGATTGCCCAGAAGCAGTTTGGATCACCCAGAAGAGACTATCCTAGGAAGAAAGGAAGATCCAATCAGAACAAGAGCAAGCTTCAGAAACTCTGAAGAAACTCTTATGGGACTTGTGTCTCTGATTGAACCTTCTTCTATTGATGAAGCACTTCTGGATAATGACTGGATTCTGGCAATGCAAGAAGAGCTGAATCAATTCACCAGAAACGACGTATGGGATCTCGTCCCCAGACCAAAAGGATTCAACGTCATTGGAACAAGATGGGTGTTCAGAAACAAGCTAAACGAACAAGGTGAAGTCATCAGAAACAAGGCACGACTGGTTGCACAAGGTTATAGTCAGCAAGAGGGGATAGACTATACAGAAACCTTTGCCCCAGTCGCCAGGTTAGAATCTATCAGACTTTTAATCTCATTTGCTGTTAATAGAGGCATCACTCTGTATCAGATGGATGTCAAAAGTGCATTCTTAAATGGTTATATAGAAGAAGAAGTTTATGTTCACCAACCCCCAGGTTTTGAAAATACAAAACATCCAGAACATGTTTTCAAACTAAAGAAGTCACTGTATGGTCTGAAACAAGCTCCCAGAGCTTGGTATGAAAGGCTAAGTAACTTTCTGCTTGAAAATGAATTCACCAGAGGGAAAGTGGACACTACTCTATTCTGTAAAACAGTTAAGAGTGACATTTTAGTCTGTCAAATTTATGTTGATGATATAATTTTTGGTTCTACTAATCCTTCTCTTGGAAGAAAATTTGCTAAGTGTATGCAGGCAGAATTTGAGATGAGCCTCATGGGGGAACTGAAATTCTTTCTAGGAATTCAGATCAATCAAACTCCAGAAGGAACTTACATTCATCAGAGCAAATACATCAGAGATCTTCTGAAGAAATTTGACCTCTCAGAATGTAAGCCATCAAAGATTCCAATGCATCCCACGTGCATTCTGGAAAGAGAAGAGGTAAGCAAAAGTGTAGAACAGAAAGTCTACAGAGGTATGATTGGTTCTCTCCTCTATCTGACTGCTTCAAGACCTGATATCTTATTCAGCGTATGTATTTGTGCTAGATTCCAATCAGATCCTAGAGAATCTCACTTAACAGCTGTTAAGCGAATTTTCAAGTATCTGAAAGGTACTACTAATCTGGGTTTGTTTTATAGAAAATCTAGTGATTACAGCTTAGTAGGCTACTGTGATGCTGATTTTGCTGGAGACAGAGTGGAACGTAAAAGTACTTCTGGAAGCTGCCAGTTTCTGGGAGAAAATCTGATCTCGTGGTCCAGCAAAAGGCAATCAATAATTGCTCTGTCAACAGCAGAAGCTGAGTACATAGCAGCAGCAGGATGTAGCACACAAATGCTCTGGATGAAAAGTCAGCTTGAAGACTTCCAGATTTTTGAGAGTAACATTCCTATACTTTGTGATAATACTTCTGCTATTTGCTTAAGTAAGAATCCTATTTTACATTCTAGAGCTAAGCATATAGAAATTAAGCATCATTTCATTAGGGACTATATTCAGAAAGGTATTTTGAACTTGAAATTTATAGATACAGACCATCAATGGGCTGATATCTTTACTAAACCCCTTTCAGAAGATAGGTTTAATTTCATTCTGAAACATCTCAGCATGAAAGTATGCCCAGAATGAAAATGTTTTAATTTCATATATTTATCTTCAGAATGTAATTATATTACTGTGAACTTCTGATCAATCTTCTTTCAGAAAGATAGAACATGCAGATTGTATCAGATGCAAGTCTAAAGATCTGAGAGTCTAATCTCAAAGACAGACGTGCTGATCACTACATCAAACAAGTGTCATCCAATCATCAGCAAATCTCTGAAGCAGAACGCGTGCACGCTTCTGAGAAGGCAAAGCGCTGATTGGGTGCATTGAGACACATGTCTGGTAACCGTTTTTAAGTATCTTTCTCAAATCCCCCAAAATCAGCAAGCATTTAATGAAAAGTAATCATGCGTTTAAATGGTAATCATGATTTTTTTTCTCTCTTAAAAACGTTTAACTTTTCAAAATAATTTTGAAAAACTCTATTTAAGCACATTAATCCTTTATTATTATTCTTTACGCTTTATCATAATCTCTCAAGCATTTTCTGCATATTTCTGAGTTTATCTCCTACAAACCTTTTTTTTCTCTCAAATCATTCTCAAAGCTTTTTTAGTGTGAACAATGGCATCCTCCAGCATTTCTGCAGGCAATCAGAAGAAAGAAACCTCTGAACAATATCAGGTGCCCCTCAGAACTCTTCTCACACCGGTAAAGAACCTTGAAGTTCTCTCTGAGTTAATCATCGACTTTGAAAGTTTGAAGGAAAATGGATTTGACCTAACTGAAGAAATTAGGGCTAAAAAGTGGGAGAGGTATTTCGATAGGTTGGTTGGACCAACATTCCCAGCACTAGTCAAGGAATTTTGGATTCACGCCAAGATTTCTAAACATCTAGTCATCTCTTCTGTCATGGGAAAGAAGATAGTGATTTCTGAAGATCTCATTGGAAGGCTAATCGGTCAAAGTGGTGGTGGAGTCCGTTGTGTGGACATGGCTGAAAGATGCCCTGATGTAGGTGTGGTAGCCAACAGAATTTTCACTCTTGGATTACCCAGCAGCAAAATTAAGGATCTGAAGGATCACTGCAGAGTATGGGCCAAGATTGTTCTGGGATGCTTCAACCACAGGAAACCAACAAGTTCTCCTGATTATATAAACGTGGATCAGCAATTTATGATCTACTTTATTGATCAGAGGGTAAAGATCAATCTGGCACACTTCCTGTTCAACCATCTCAAGACCAGTGTCAAAGAAACAAGAGAAGAAGAAAGGACCAAAAGGGACTGGATACCGTTTGGAAGGCTTATATCAGATATTCTGACAGAGAATAAGCTGATAGAGTATCTGAGCGAAGCTCAAGTGCTGAGCACTATTGAACCAACTGTTGGAAAACCGCTGAACGCTAAGAACCTGAAAAAGATGAAGCTGATAGAAAATATTCAGAAGGAACCCAGAGCTACTTCAACTGCTGATATCTCCAGCAGAAGAGTGCCTCTGAGTGATTTTCCGGTATTTTCTGAAATGGAATCCAAACCAGAGTTGTTTCTCAGGTATCCAGATTCGTACAAGGAAGAAGATACAGGTTCAAAGCTGAAGATCAAAGATCTGAGTCAAATCCAACCAGAAGTGACTCAGAAGAAGACAAAGAAGAGGAAAGCGCCAGCAGAAGGATCATCTCATCAGACTCCAAAGAAAAGAGGTATTTCATCTGCTGCCCCTATCTCAAAATCTTTTACTATTCCAACATCTGCTGCTCCTTCTCAAACTTCTCACAGAATATCCATTCCAATCCCTACCATTGATGAAACCATACCAGAAGACCCTTCTGAGGCCTTACAACTCAGAAGAACCAGAACTAAGATTCCCAAACAACCAACAGATTCAACAACACCAGCACTTGATCGAGTGCTAGCTGATATTGAGCGTGAACATGTTTCTGCTCAACCAAATTCTGAACCACCAAATATTCCTCCTCCACAACCAGAACAACAACCTGAACCAGAACAACAACCAGAACCAGAACCACAACAACAACAACCTCTCACAGAAGAACCTCTGATCCCTGAGCAATCAGAGATTCCCCCTCCTCAACCAGAAAATAATCCACCTTCACCACAAACAGAGTTTCACCATTCCAAAACCCCTTCTCCTCATAAATCTGACCCTCACTCACCTCAACCTTCACCGCTGGCAATCCAGTTGCCATGTGGAACCACTATTGTCATGCCCCAGTTACCATCTTCAGAGGAATCAACACCTCCAAATACTCCCAAACCACCATCCACTCCAATCGAAATATCTGACACTGATTCTGATACCCTTCCTCCAAAACAAACAGCCTCTCAGCAAACCTCTGAAAACCCCAGCAGAACTTTCATTGACTTAACAAGTCTTGAACGTCTTGCTGATTTAAGACACAAAATTGCCATTCCCAAACCAAAGCAACCAGATGTTGGCTCTGGTATTTTGAATTTTGAAACAGGTGTGCTGCAATGGATTGCTTCTTTGAAGCAAGTCTGTCCGGGGATGATCGACCCAACTGCTTCTGATCAGCTCTGGTCACAGTTCAGATTATGGGTACGTGCTGAAGCCCTCAAGTTGCAGGATGTCAACTATGAGCAGGCACAACAGAACTTCAGCAAGCTGCTGAAGGAAGTTGAAAGTCAGCTGCCTCAGGAAGTTGTGCTCCCTCTGGACAGTGAATCTTGGTCTGAGAAACAGCAAGCTGCACAGGTGCAACCATCAGAAGAAGACAAGACCATTCAGGCTGAAAGTCAAGCAGAAGATGTCGCTGAAAGTTCTGAGAAGCCTCCTCCTTCTGATGCTTCCCAAGCTGCCTTGGACAGGCAGGCTCTGGAAGAACTAAGGCTGAATGACTTGCGTCTACAGCAGCGGATGGAAGAGAATGATCAGAAGATGAAGGCAAGAATGGATGTACAGGACAGCAAAATTGACACTGTTGTCAACATGGTTCAGAAGCAGAATGAAACTTATGAAAAGATTCAAGCGATGCTGGAGAGCCTGTTCTCACGCATGCCCCCTCAACCTTAAAACTTTTTCATGCATGACATTCTCTATGTTTTCTTGATTTTCTAAAGTACTGTTTTGACTATGTTTTGTAATGTTCTTTTGCTCTGATTCTGAACTATTTTAATATAATTTGTTTTTCTGATCTAAATTGTTTTAGCACATCACCAACACTTTTTGATTGCTGACAAAAAGGGGGAGAACAAGAATGATATTTAAAATCAATAACGGCTAACTAGACAGAAATTCTCAAACATTCTAACTCTATTACTTGAAATGTTTTTCTGTTTTGTTTAAAGTCTACAGGCACAAGGAAGCTCCTGAACACTATGAAGACTAGAAGCTCTGATCAAAATGTAGAAGCTCTGATCAATGTTGCTCTGATCAAATATGAAGTTCTGATCGACCAAATACTCTGATCCAAAGCAAAGCTCTGACAGGAAAAGCTCTGAAGCTCTGCTCTCTGATAAGTCAAAAGACTCTTATAATCTGATGTTCAAAGAAAGAAAAAGATCTGATCCTGAAGAACACGTATCATCAAAGGGAAGTAATCAACTCAGGGGGAGTATCTCTTAACTCTGATTTCTCCTTACTTCTTAACTCTGAAACATTTCCCAGACACCTTTTCACGTTATTTTTCATTTAAAATATCTAGTTTTTGTCATCATCAAAAAGGGGGAGATTGTTAGAACAATGTTTGAATCTACTACCCTATATTTAAGTTTTGATGATAACAAAGTGAAAAGATATAGTATTTATATGTTTCATGTTTGAACTATATGCTGCCTAAAATTACTATGCTCTGACTTGCAGATACGCTGATTAAAATAAGCAAGATCACTTCTTCAGCATCAGAATTTGATTTCATACACCAGCATCAGAAGTTGCTGAATCAGAACGTCAAGATCAGATGATCAACTCACGTACATGCTGAAGCTTGATGAACAGAACTGCGCGTAAACACTCTGATACAGAAACACAATAGTTCATCAGCAGCGAAGCAGAATCAGAATGAGCCAAGCCAGAACGTGCATTGAAGAAGCAACGGTACTGTGCATTGAAAGCTAATTAATCCCAACGGCCTCATTCTAGACAAGATCTGCTCAAAAAGGAAAGCTTGTTATTAGCATTGAATCAAGAATATTGCATTCAACGTTCATCTTCTCAAGTGCTATATAAACAAGGCTTCGAAGATTATAATGGCTAATGCTCTCCAAATCTCTACACGCACAAAGCTGAACAATAATCTTCATCTACCAGTTTTGCTAAACCACAAACTCTGATACTCCATTAGTGTTTAGCAATCTAGTTTCTAAGCTTCATTTTGTGTATACATCACAGTTGTGATAAAGTTTTGTAGAAAACATTCACACACATTGTTTTATACCTTTGTAAGAAAGTGTTGCCTTGACAAACCGGATTGTGGTTTGAATCAAGAAGGCTTTAGCAGTTGTTAAAGCAGTCTGTAATATTCAGTTGAATATAGTGAATTAAGACCTCGTTGGAGAGAGGCGAAATCACCTTGACGGGTGGACTGGAGTAGTTTGAGATCAAACGAACCAGGATAAAAATATCTTGTCAATTGCTTTAAGATTTCAGTTTTACAATTCAACCCCCCCTTCTTGTGTTTTTCACCCCTTCAGATTATGGATAAAGTCACAATCATGTGTTTCTACTTATGGTCTTTTTTTTTTCTCTTTTGATAGTGGAGAAACAATGGATCGAGATGGCCACCAAAATGGTGATACTTCTGAGCTTAAGACCAACTTCTTTAGATAGATCAAGAAAAGTTGAAATTGTCTTTGTGTTTGTGGATAAAAGGGGATAGATGGTGCCTCGTCAGAGTATGCCTTTCTTCTGTTTAGGGTGTTGCTCCCTGAAAGAGATAAGAGGTCATATATTAGATATGCATGTTGTGTTCTCCGTCTCTTGGGTGATGCTTTGGCTCCCCTTTAATGACTTCGAGATATGGATTCTTAATCATATGATAATCACCCTGTCACAACTGCATATTGTCAATACAAGAAAGGTCCCCAAACGTTAACACCCTTCTTTCATGTCTCTAATATCCAACAAACTGTGGCCAACTCAGAATATTGACAAGGTTTTCTCTTTTTCAAGTAGGGTATAAGATGTTCAAAGTATATGTAGATGGTATAAATAAATTCAAGGACATGTATTATCTGGTTACACCTCTTACCCTTACTGATCACGAGAGTATCTACGAGAAAAGTTGAAATTGTCTTTGTGTTTGTGGATAAAAGGGGATAGATGGTGCCTCGTCAGAGTATGCCTTTCTTCTGTTTAGGGTGTTGCTCCCTGAAAGAGATAAGAGGTCATATATTAGATATGCATGTTGTGTTCTCCGTCTCTTGGGTGATGCTTTGGCTCCCCTTTAATGACTTCGAGATATGGATTCTTAATCATATGATAATCACCCTGTCACAACTGCATATTGTCAATACAAGAAAGGTCCCCAAACGTTAACACCCTTCTTTCATGTCTCTAATATCCAACAAACTGTGGCCAACTCAGAATATTGACAAGGTTTTCTCTTTTTCAAGTAGGGTATAAGATGTTCAAAGTATATGTAGATGGTATAAATAAATTCAAGGACATGTATTATCTGGTTACACCTCTTACCCTTACTGATCACGAGAGTATCTACGAGATTCAAGTAGGGTTCCTTTGAGATGTATAAATAGATTCCCTAAATTTTGGTGATTCTTGGTGGTATATATATATATATA
>OX451736.1:1122094519-1122294519 GCA_948472305.1 Vicia faba
ACCCCCAATTTCTGACCTAGTTTTTCTTCAATGTTCATGGTTAAAATTCTCACAGCATGCTTAATATAAATGAAAAGTGGGCACATGTATGGCTTCAGGGCTATGAGTAGAGCATGTTTCATTCACAAACCTAAGCCTAAATCTTCCTAGATTGAGAGATAGAAGTTCAAAGATTACCTGTTTCAGCTTGACTCGAACAGAGCAATGTAGGTATCTTCAATGGAGTTTGAGCTTTGGTTGAGCTTGCCTGAAGTCCAAGGATGCTTCCCAAGTACCTAGCTTGCTTTGAAATTGCCTGTATCGTGCTGTAGAAGTTCACCTGCACAGCTTGAAAGTAAAAATGGAAAACGTGGTTAGGGGTGTTACAGCTTGAGTTCAAGGCTTGGGATAGTTTCAGTGGATGATATGGAATGTGTTTGAACTCCTTTTGGATAAAACGCACGACAAGAATGGATTGTGGAACTCAAGTTGCAGGGTATGCTCTGTTTCTGCAGCAAGAGGGTGTTTTGATGTATGAGGAGGTTTGAGAGGTGGTTGAATCGTGCCTTAGGTCTGTTTTGGTGTATGGAAGATGTGAACAAAGTTTGCTTAGGCTTATGCTTGCAGGAAGTGAGAGTTGGATTGAGTTTGCTAGATTTCTTCTATGTGAAGCAAGAGATGTGTGTAAGTGTTATAGACCTGTCCAAGCCTCTCAAGCATGCTGCATATCTTGCCCTTGAGACTTGAAATATAGATTTGATTTGGCTTCAGAGATATGGCCCCCCCATGCCCAAAGATCATGTATTGACATAAAGTAACACTTTTCCAAAATGGCAAGTTTGCTTTTTCCAATTAAGGGTTAGTTTAACATGTATTGCCCAAATGAATGAAATAATACCTTAACACAATGGTTATGCATTAAATTAAGAAGTGTAAAACTGGTTTTGAGGCCTGCAAGCTAACATTGTACAAGCTGATTTGAAAATGCAAGTTGTGATGAACATGCCTTGGCCATGAACAAAAGTGAGTTTTTGCCAACCTTGCAAATTCGAATCTCTCTAACCACAAGGGTGTTTAAGAAGTTCTTGGACAATTTGGAAAGCTTGGAATGTGTACTACAATTCATCTTTGTAATTCAAATTGAAACTCCAAATGGAACCATGTGAAAAATGGCCAAGAAGTTGGACAAAAATCCTGCCTAGAATAGGGCAAAATTTCTCTAAGTTAAAAATGTTTTGCACCCTTGTTCCAAAAATCATAACTTGATATACAAGCTTCCTTTGAGAAAACTTTGTGAATCAAAGTTGTAGATTTTGAAATGGACTACAACTTTCATGTTTCAAGTTTTGTTTGAATCCATTTTCATCTTGGTGAAAAAATGGGACAAAGTTAGGAAAAAATAAGGAAGTTTCATAACTTAGAAAAATTCTAAGTTATGAAATTTTCTCATTTTAAACCCTAATTTGCAATTTTGGGTTTCTTGATGAACAAGTTTCATAATTTGACATGTCTTGATGAAAAATGAATCTTGGCACTTGATTTTAACCAAAAAGTCAAAGTTTGACTTTTCAGTATACAATCAAACTTTGATCAGTTGACTGAAAAATTCATCTGTCAATCCTATGCATTTGAGATCTTTTGAACTTGTTGAATGTGTCAAGACAATATCATTGAATCCTTGAGTCCATAGGTGAGCTTGATTTTCTATTGGTTAGGTCAAACAGTCAAAAATTGCTTTTGTGCAGTCAAAACCCTAAAAATGACCAATTTGCCCTTTTGGTGATCTGATCAAATTTCTTGTGGAATTGTGATCCAAACTTGACCATTTGGTTCATATGAGTTCATAATGTTTATGTGGGTCAAAAATCATGAGGTTTGACTGTCAATTGGCCACAGTTGACTTTTTCCCCAATACAGCTGATTTCTAGGTCAACTGTCCAATTGACTGGGCAAAGATTGGAATCAAGGCTTGAAACTTGGTATGGATAAACTTGTGAGTTCAACATGAAGCATGGAAGTCACTTTGGGCTTTTTAGGTCAAAACATCCCTGTGCAAACTCAAACCCTAATTTGGGTCAACAGTGCAAGGAGGGGTCTTGAGCAGAGCAAACCCTAACTTGATCTTGAGTTCCAAGAGTCTTATGATGAGAAAATGTTGGTGAAATGAGAGGGCAAATTTTGGGGTACAACACATGGCTCAGATGAAATTGTTTTGACGGTTGTAATTTCTTAGATATTTTATCGTGTTTTTATTTGTTATTTGTTTACGTTTTGTTGTAACAAATTCTCTTAATGAAAAAAAGTTACGTTTAGAACTTAAAAAAGTGAATATGATTTGCATACAATTTTTATGTTGTCGAGCTTGTAGCCCGAGTGGGAAAACTTTTTCGATTGTGTCTAACCTGACGACATAAACCACACTTTCTTTCTAGCTTGTCAAGGGAGCCCATTTCAGTTGTGATACGCTTGCTTTTGGGACAACCCTTTTTATTTCTTTGCATTGGATCGTTGTGCCATACTATTTCCCCATCATATGCAGACCAATAATCAAGTTTTGCTACCATTGGGAAGCCATTGTTTACGTTAAGCAAGGTTTCAGACTTGTAAATAGGAGATAGAAGTAGTAATATATCTTGATGAGTATACACACATGCCACAATGACATGAGAACAAGGCATACGAAAGGATTGAAACTTTCCACAATCGCACTAATGAGATGGTAGTATAACCCTATACTCTTGTCTTGGTATCCCTTTGTTGTGGTCGATTGTCTCTTTTACAATGAAGTTGTGGCTATGTCGGTTGAACCTTATAACAAGATGGGTGTTGGATTTGGAACTTTCTGCCTTAATATACTTCATGCAGCTTTCACTCCATATTTGTCTCGATTGTAAGACCACATTCCACATTTCACCTCTTTTTGCAAACAATGAAGCCATCCTAAAATATGTTGATTTCACCAAAGCGGTTACTGGGAGGTTTCGTATTCCTTTGAATACACCGCTAATGGATTCGATAAGATTTATTTTCATGTGGCCCCATCACTGTCCATTGTCATATGACCTTGTCCATTTCTCTACTGGAATATTATCAATCCACCTACCTGCATCCGAATTTGACAATTTGATCTCGTTGTGATAATGTTTGAATAAAGGTTGTGTTAATGCATACCCCGCGTTCATAACTGTTTTCCTAAGAGCCTTGTCTTTGATCTCCCTCATGAAATTTTGTACGATATGTCTAATGTAATAAACATGCGTAGAAGGAGGGTCATGCCAACCATTTGCAGGATTATTGTATGCACTCTCATAAGATGCATGTTTGTTGGAGATCAAACTGATACCAGGTTGAGGAGACACGTGTGTTCGGAGATTCTTGAGAAAGAAACTCCAAGCACCACCAATTTCTCCCTCAACTAGAGCAAATTCAATTTGGAAAATGTTGTTGTTGCCATCTTGTACAACTTCCATCAGTAGCGTGCCTTTATATTTCTGTACAACCATGTTCCATCTATTTGAATAATAGGTTTGCAGGATGCAAACCCTGTGATGCAAGGTTGAAAAGCCCAGAACAGTCGACCAAATATTCCATTTCTGTTGACATAAGTACCATCTGGGGCATACACCGATAATGTTTCCATAATATAAACAGTTCCAGGAGAATAAGTTTGAAGTGCATGCAGGTAGCACAATAGTTCTTTGTATGACTCCTCCCAGTTTCCACATACCTTTTCAATCGCCTTGGTCTTTTTTAACCATACCTTTCTGTATGACGGAGTATAATTGTATACTGTAGTGATATGAGAGATTAGAGTTTTCACCTTCAATGACGGATCATTGCTGACGAGAGGTAGGATTTCTTGACATATTAGATCATAATTTAGTTTACGATGATCTTGTGATTGAGTAGAATTGACGCACATGTGGATGGACATAGAACCTATCACCCAACAATCACCTCTCAACCTGTATGATGCAGTGAGCCTGAACATACAATCTGGGTGAACACACCCGAGCTTGTACCTTTCTGGATTTACCCGATCTACCTTAAAATTGACAGGTTTTAGCATGTGAAACTTTTCTATAGCTTTAATACAATCTTCTCTATTACGAAATTTGTCTTTCTCTTTTAAATTTTCATCCGACTGCATATACAGGTTGAAAAAAACATCTGATGACAGTTCATCTCCGCCCATGTTGAAGTTTATCTTGTGTGAATGTGGTGTGTAAATTTCATTCGGAGGTATTCCAGGTAGCCTATCATATTCAGGATCATTGTTAACCATGTCATTAAAATCCAACTCTTCATCTTCCTCATCTTCGTCAACGACATCTACTTTTGCTTGTTCGTCTACGAGAGGATCAACCACTTGTGGCTAAGTTGGTCGTGACAGCTGAGGCTCCCGCAACATAATGTACAACTCAATTGAATCGTACCTAGAATACTCTACATGTAGGCCTGTCCCACGCCAAGTTTAGTGGTGCATTCTCTCTAAAATGCATGTAGGCGACATTTGACTTGGCGCCAACATGACACGTATCATGCATGCATGCAACCACCAACCACCTCATTAATTCACTCTTATATGATTTCGCCTATAAATATGGCGCCTGAGAAACTTGTTTTGCATCACCAACCATCTCACTCTCTGATAAAAACTTTTTCATTATCTTATACGATTTCAAATATGGCTCTTCTCACAGAGGCACAAGAGACAACATTGCGGAGTTTGTAAGTTTCTATAAATTCTTAAATATTCTGGTATATTAAAATATTTTTTTATGAAATTATTATTCAATTAGTCATCTTATGGACTCTTACACTATTTACATTTTGAATTTAGAATGCTAAAAGATTTAGAATTCGCTCACACAACTACATTACTCCCGACCCGTTGATCATGCCCTATCTCGAATATGCGGGTTTTGGAAATGTTATAAAAATCTCAAACTGCACGATTGATTCCAAGTTTATACTTGCAATGTTGGAAAGGTGGAGACCCGAGACACACATATTTCATCTACCAATATGTGAATGTACCGTCACACTAGAGTACATGTACATGTTATTGGGTCTCTCTATCGATGGTAAGGCAGTGAATGGGTCGGTTCAACAACCCAATTCTCTATGCGAGGAATTATTGGGAAAATATATGGTAGAAGGAAGTGATACTAGAGGCCAAGGTATATTACTAACCGAACTCAAAAAACATTACGCGACTCTTGAGTTGAATGAAAATTCGTCTGAGCTAGCAAGAATAATAAAAGCTAGAAACTATATGATGATATTATTTAGAAGCTTGTTATTTCCTGAAAGCACATGGAATAATGTAAATTTCATGTATTTAAGTTTGCTTAGGAACTTTAAAAAAACAAGAAAGTATAGTTAGGGTTATGCTGTTTTAGCCCATCTATACAGTTCTTTATGTAAAAACGCAACAAAGGACAAATATACTTTTATGGATGCACTTTCTTACTCCAAGCCTGGGGTTGGTAGAGAATGGAGTCCCTAAACCCCGTCAACAACAATGCATTCATTTACTCATACGTAACAAAGTAAGTCAAGAACTTAAATAATTTTTTATTCATCCTTTCGCCAAATAAATGTATAAAATTAACTATTTTCAATTCCTTTAGGTACTGCGTAACGGGTATGGATTATGACAAGAATCCAAGATTCAATATCGCTCTATATCATAATTTATTGGATCACCTTAGTGCGGATGATGTACGCGGTACCTTTGGACTTTTCTACTTTTAAATTATTTATATTTTACGTTTTCATTATTCTTATTTAATTTTATCCATAATTTATCTGGAGACCATATTTGGGTTTGGACCATGAACCAAACCCTGAGGATGCAGCAGTTTGGACTGCAAAGACTGCAATCATACAATTCAACATTATGGAGATGCATCACAACGACCGTGTCAAGATGCAATTCAGAATGCATCAAGAGATACCATGCGATCCAACTTGTTTGTCACTTTGGCATCTCAAAAGGGTCGACGCCCAATGGGGTCTTACTAATTGGAAAGATTTTTCTCAAGAATGGTGTAAGATGTGGCATAGGCATCACTAATATGTCTTGCAATTCCTTGTTTTCCTTAACCAGAATAATATGCGACACACAAATCAATATTTGATTGGTACAGATCGATTGGTAACCCAGAAATGTACGTGTCTCGTCCGAGGTATTTCGTCGACCCACAAACACAATGGACACAAACCTCAAATCCCCAACAACAAACCCAACACATATCAACTTTCCACCAAACACCACGACGATACAGATCCACAAACACCTAACCACAATCACCACCTCAATATCAATACACCCATATGTCCCACACCCAACCACAATCACCACCTCAATACCAATACACCCATATGCCCCCACCCAACCCTAATCCCAATCGCAATACCAACACACCCACATGCCACACACATAATTCCAGTTTTCTCCACATCCTGATGTGGGCCCCTCATCATCTCACCTTAGCCCAGATCTAGGCTTTCCTGAAGAATATGACCCAACCAACCCAACTTATCGTCAACCACCATATCGTATAACACCCAACAATCGCAATACCAAACACCCCAAGACTCATTTCCTTTTTACCCCTTTACTCAGACGACTAGTGCTATAGACCATCCATGGAACCCCACGCCCCACCAAGATGGCCAAACTTTGAGAGCATGGGTAACCGACTGCACCAAAGTGGATCTTCCAAATATGATGATCTGACCGATTTCATGAATCCTGAATGCATTGACTTCACTGTGCCATCGACCCAACCGCAACAGGAAAATTGACGAAACCCACCACGAGATAGGCATAACATAGATGCGGAACCATGGGTTATTACCTAGTTCCGGGGGACAACTAAATAATATGCATGATTTTTTTATTATGTAATTTTTCATTTGTTAATGAAAAATCGAAGTTTCATGAAGCTATATCCTTTACTTATTGTCTCGTATTTAAAATAGAAAGAAAAAAAATTACCTCTTAAATGCACTTAGGCACCATCTGAGATGACTTAGGGCAAACATGTTGCACCTAGGCGCCATCTTACTTGGCGTCTCCTTCTAAAATTAAAGTGCATGTGCCATCTCACTTGGAACCTCCATTGTGGTGTTTTATAAGATTATAATTTAGTATAGATATAAATTATGTTTCATAATATTAAATAATTATGAAACATTTACTAACATATACAATATTAATTAAAATGTTTTAATAGATAAAGTTGATTCAAAAAATTATTAAATAGAACTTTGGAGTGTAGTGGCTACAAATTATATATTTTATGACAAAATTTTCACCTCGGTGAGAAAAAACAGAGGTATTATATCAAGGCGCGCCATATCTTATTTTTTATAAAATAAAAACATCATACTTCGAATCAAATAAGGACATACTTCGAATCCCAACATTTGCAGTTTATGTTTTATTTGTTTAAGTGTAAACTAAATGATCTAACCCTTTGTTTTTTCAATAGAACCGAGGAATCTAATAATCAGATTTCACTACAAAAGCACTCGTTAAACATATTTTACCATAATTCTTACTTATATGAAACTGCCCCAAACTTGCATGAATCATTCTTTGGGATGGATTTCAAGACACAAAAATATTCAATATTCTTCTGTTGTACCCCAAAATTTGCCCTCTCATTTCTCAAGACATTTCTCACAAAGATCTTTAATGGCTCAAAACTGCACAAGTGTTGACTAGGTTAAACCATCTCCTCAACTTTGATGCTTCAAATTAGGGTTTTAATTTTCACAAGGACAATTGGACTTCTAATACTTCAAATGACTTTAATGGATTATTATAGACCTCCAAGAATACTCATGTCAAGTTTCAAGTCTTGAATCATAATTTTGCTCAGCCAATTGCTCAGATGACTGAAAATCAACTGTATTGGGTAAAACGTCACTTGTGATCAACCTAAGTCAAACTTCATGATTTTTGGCCAACATAAATTTCAAAGATAACAATCCACCAAGATATTTAAAAATATTAAGCTTGATCGTCAAGAAATCATGAAACTCAAAAGTCAATGTGAAAAGTCAAACTTTTCAAGACTTGGAAATTTTTTCTAAGTGTTTTTATACATGATAATTTGATTACTTCATGCCAATCTTTCACCAAGATGCAAGATGATTCAAAAAAAAATTTCAACATTAAAGTTGTAGTTCTTGATGAGATCTACAACTTTGCTTTCCTGATCAAGTCCTAGAAGTGCTTGGATTTTGAGTTATAAATTCCTAAAGTCATAACATTTTTCATAAAACACTTAGAGAAATTTTCAATAGGTTTTGGTCAGTTTTTATCTCAACTTCTTGGCCAATTTTCATCAGGTTCCAATTTGATTTATCCAAAATGGTCAACATGAAAGTTGTAGAAAATGTTTCTAGCTTTCCAAAATATCCAAGAGCATGAATCTATCATACTTGAGCTAGAAGATTCAAAGGCGTGAAGTTGGACATCCATTCTTGAAATACAAGGCATTTTGTGATGAACACATAACCAAATCCTTATGCCATGCTGCATAATCCCATGTTGCATGCCTTATAACTTACAAATCTCACTATAATTTAATGCTTACACCTACTCTTTAGCTATTACCCAAGTGTTTGAGCCATTGTCCAAAAGATCTTTCTATTTATGGCATAAAGGCACCATTGCTATTCTTGAAAAGCAAGCTTTTGGTACAAAATTTGTCTTGAGCCCATAACTTGCTTACTTCTGATTATACTCCACCATAAATCATGGAAACTAGACCCTCTATACCAGCAACTTTGTTACTTCATCTTGGGACCATGGAAGACTTGGCATAACTTGATATTTGCATTCCAACCAAACCATAATTTGTTATCTTGCAAATCTGATTACTTTAATTTCCCAAACCTTTTCTCTATAAATAGAGAAGTCATTTGCAAGATAAAGGGGCCATATTCTTGTGTTTTGAAAAAATCCTCAAACCCCCTTATACTGTAAAAAACCAAAACTGTTCACAAAACCTCCATTTATGAGCTTTGAAACAAAAATCTTCAAATCTCTCAAACCTTGCAAATCTTGTCCAAAAAAACCATCCAAATACTTCATATACATCATATAGAAGTTGTTCAAACACTAGAGCAACTTTTGTAACATCACTATCACCATTCTCCAAACTCAAAAACAACCACTTGAATTCTCCAAGACAATACAACAACTCTAAATCAAAACACGAATTTCAGTTTCAAGGTAAGTTTTTTTGACTTTGAACTCTTTATGCAAGCATCATTAACGGTTCATTTGTGAAGATAAAATGTAGATATCATAGCCCTGGAGCTAACTATATGCTTACTTTTCATTTTCACTAACCATGTGTTGAGAACTGACTTATATATGTGACAGAATAATGTTAGAAGTAAAAAACAGCAGTATGAGTCTATGCATATCTCTATGAGTCGACTCATATTAGGTACAAAACAGGTTATGATCTGATACAATGCATTATGCATCAATACATACTGTTATTTAAACACATTACAGAGAGAAAATGTGTATGATTCGATGCAAAACACGAATAAGTCGATGCAAATCATTATGTATTGATACATACTGAATTGGTTTTGATTTCCAGGAGAAAAAATTATATGTATTGATGCATAAGTGCATGTGTCGATGCAAAACAGATATGAGCCAATGCAAACCATTATATATCAATACATACTGAGTTGGTCTTGATTTCCAGGGGTAAGAGGTGATATGTATTGATGCATAAGTGCATGTGTCAATGCATAAAGTTTTTTTAAAACAATTTCCCTTCCTTTTTAGATTATCTTTATATTTTTAGATATTGTTATTCAATATTCAATATGGTTGTAATAGTATAATTAAAACTTTATTGCTTTCATACCCCATTCATAAACTTGTATCCCCATCCCCAAAAAAAGATGTAATAGCGTAGAACTTTAAATTCCTGTAATTTATCGCTTTCAATATTATTACTAGTAATTAGGGTTCGTATGGAAAGATAAAATCAATCTTTAGAAGACCCTAATCTCAAAGACAAAAATGCATGAAATCAATACACTTTGCACACTTGCACCTCTAGGGTAACCCACACTTGTTGCCTCGAATAAAACAGTCATGTCCCTCGAACGTGGGATACTTTAGCAATGACCCTCAAACACAAGATCGTAGTCCCTTGATGACCCTTCAAATATTGCCTTTGTTAAACGATCTTAGATCCTCACAACAAATTTCTAAGGTATCCTATAATGTTGCCTTCTATGACTGTACGACGACCCACACCTGTCCCTTCACATCCAATGATAGGGCTTCTTATCAATCAATGGTAAGATAAAAATATCTAAAGGAGGAGGAAATAAACAAGGACTTTTTGAGTAGGTAGAACATTCATAGTTGCTTGCTAAAAACCATTTAAAACATATTTCAAACACACCAACACTTTCTAATGAAATATTTTCAAAAGTCAACACTTTGTATGCATTCTTATAGAGACGAGAATCATTACAAAGTTCTCCTAAACGAAGGCACTTTTCAAAAATACTTTCAAAACCATCACAAACACATTTCAAACAAAGATTTTTAAAGTGAGGTAGCAACTAAGAGCCCGTAGATAACTACAGATAAAAAGGGTGCTAACACCTTCCCTTTTCATAACCTACCCCCCGAACTCAAGAAAATATCTCAAAAGGTCTTTCTTGTTCTTTTCACCATTTCCTTTATTGGATAAAAGAAAAGTCGATGGCGACTCTTGCTATCCGCAACAATTGCAATAAAATGCAAAACACCCAAGTCAGTTCTCTCACTGTATTACAGAATTAACGACTCTGCTAGGGATAATGACTTAAAAGTGGGGTTACATTAGAGACTAATTCACATTTAAATGCTTTCATTGTTTTATTTGCTTGCTTTAATTTTAAATGGTTGTTTGGGTTTTGTATTAATCCTCTACCCGGATCGGGGAACATTATTAGGTAAGTAGCAATAGTTCGTGGGGACTGTGCAGGGTATACCGACATGGTTGAAGCGATGGCTATGTTAGCGTGACACATTTGTTGGTACTTGTATCCCTTGAGTCCAGTCAAGGAGAATACGGGGCTGTTGTGTGGTGTCATAAATCACTAACTGATCGTAAAATCTTTAATTGAACAACTTGGCTGTTAGGAAGTAGTGAGATAGCCGGTTTTGGTGCAGTCTAAAGTTGGTTGATACTCGATTCTACGCTCATTGAGATCAGACTTTAGGGATATTTTGGTCACCAATAAAGAGGTTTGCGCTGAAACAATGCCCGATGAAGAAAGATCAATGATATTGAGATTCCCTAGAACCCGGTTACTTTCTAGGACAAGTTGAACCAACTAAAATTCAAGAGGGTGCTTACCTATAAACCCCATGCAAGCCTAAACCTAAGGAATTGTTTGTGTGCTTGTATATGATTATTTGTACATAACATCATGACATAATACCATAGCATTTTTACTAACCCTTTCAAGGACCTAGGGATTTATCTTTGTGCTGTTTTGTAGGATATGGCATCCATGCGAAGAAATATTGTCCAAATCAACCTCGTAAGACTGCCTCCTCAATCAAAGAGTTAGCGTCAAGGGTTCCTGAGAATTCCCCGTTCACCAAAAGACATGGTCAACTTCTCAATCTGGTTACTTCAAGCCTTGATGAAGACATGATGAAAGTGATATTTCAGTTCTTTGAGCCTCTACACCATTTCTTTACATTTCCCGATTACCAATTAGTGCCCACCATGGAGGATTTTTCTCAACTCTTGGGAGTGCCTATTCTTGATCAATTACCCTTCACCGGTATTGAAAAAGACCCAATACCTGAGGAGAGTGCTCTAGCTTTACATTTGCAATGGTCCAACGTTGTGGAAAATTGGGAAACAAGAAATGGTGTTAAGGGTTTTCTAGCCAAGTTTCTGTTTGAGAAGGCTCAACAATTTTGGGATGCTTTAGATTTACAAGCTTTTGAAGAGGTTTTGACCCTTATAATTTACAGGATGGTACTATTTCCTAACCCGGACCAACTCATAGATGTGAATGCGGTCAAAGTTTTTCTATCTCGTAACTCGATGCCTAACTTACTCGGAGATATCTTGCATTCTCTTCACACTCGCACCATGAAGAAAAAGGGGATTCTTATGTGTTTCACTCCTCTGTTAGCTAGGTGGTTTATTTCGCACCTTCCTCGATCTATTTTAAAGAATGATCAAGGCATGAGATGGTGTAATAGGTTGATGTCACTCTCGCATTCGGATATCCATTGGTGTTCTCGATCTTTGGAGGATGTCACCATCATTGATCGTTGTGGGGAATTCCCTAATTCCCCTATATTTGGAACTAGGGGAGGTATCACCTATAATCCTTGCTTGGCTCTACAACAGTTTGGGTACACTCGGAGGGATGACCCTTATGACGCACTTGTCCAAGGTATTGTATTTTTGACTATGAGAATGATGGCCAAGGTTATCGTTAAAGATTTGTACGAGCTTGGGGCATGGTGAACAAAGTTGATAGAAAGATGTTGGGGCATAAGAACTCCATTCCTTTGGAGCCTTATATCAAGTGGGTGCGAGCTTGTGCTCAAAGCCTCATGATGTCGTATCCTGCCATCTTACCTATCATCATGAAGCCTATCACCGAAGGAGATGTTCCTTACACTATTCTTCATCCTAACATGCCTACCACTCTCGAGGAATTGCAAAGGTCATGGATTCAACTCAAGAGGGAGAGAGACACCTTTGAAGCCCAGTTCTACTCAATCGAGAAGAAAGTATTGAAGCTCACAAGGCAACTCCACGAGGAGCGGAACCTGAATTCCTACATTACTCTAAAGAGGAAGCATCCATAGGAGACCCGAGCCTTTTGTATTAGTTCATTTTGTTTGTTTTTTCTTTCCTTGTAAGCTCAAGAGGCATGTTTTTGTAACCGTTTAAACTTATTAATACACTTAATGTTTGTTCCTTCTTTGTTTAAGCAAATTTAAATCTTAAAGGTCATTGAAAGCATTTGCATTCACATTACATGCATCATAACATAAGCAGGTTTTCCGACACAGGTTTCCTCATCTTTATAATATTTATTTCAGTAAGATGGATCTCGAGCAGACTGTGAAGGACTTGCAGACACAAAATGCTCAATTTCAAGAAACCTTGCTCAACTTGGCCAAAGGGAAGCAAGAACTGATGTCACTTCTGGTTGCAAAGAAGAAAACCAAAAAGAAGGCTTTGATTAACATGGGTAAGAGGTTCAAGGGGCCCGTTCGACAAGTTCAAGTGGTGGAAGACTCCTCCGAGGAGGATGAGAATTAGCATGAAGATGCAAGGAGCACCTGTGCTGGGGGTGGTAACAATCCAATCTCTGAGGATGAGGACTATTTTGATGAATAATATCCACCGGCTGAAGACAAGTATAAGAAACTGGAGGACATATTGAAGGCTATGGAAATTCAAGCTGTGCCTGGCCTATATTTTGGTGATTTGGGTTTAGTTCCTGGGGTAGTAATCCCCCAAAAATTCAAGATTCCAGTTTTCACCAAGTACAATGGCGTTTCGTGCTCGAAGATTCACTTGAGATCTTACGTCCGTAAAATTCAACCACATACCACTGATAAGAAGTCGTGGGTGCACTTATTTCAAGAGAGTCTGTCTGGGACTCAATTGTAATGGTTTTACCAGTTAGAAGGTTCCAAGATCCATACCTGGGAGGACTTAGCCACCGTCTTCTACCGTCAATATCAGTACAATGCCGATCTGGCACCAACTAGGGTGTAGTTGCAAGGAATGACCATAGGTTTCAATGAAGGCTTCAAAGAATACACTCAAAAATGGAGGGATCTAGCTGGAAGGGTTAAACCCCCTTTGTCTCAAAAGGAACTGGTTGATATCTTTATAGGACCTTTCTTCAATCACCTAATCGAAAGCTCTTCATCCGGGTTCATCGAGCTGATTCTAACTGGCAAACGCGTTGAAAATGGAATTAGAAGCAGAAAGATCCAAGTGGCTGAATTTTATGATACTTAGAATAAGCCATACAATGAGAAGAAACAGTCCAATGTTATGTACGACCAGAAGGGTCGTAACAAGATTAACCACGACCAATCTGTGGGGGAAGTCCTGATCTCTAATCTGGCATCAGTGCAACAACAACAACGGGGAAATCAGCGAAGGCAAGATGAGCCCAAGAGACAGTTTACCAAAATCAACATACCAATGTCTCAAGCATTGCAACACATGTTGAGGATGAACCTGATTACGTTGATAGGACCTCATCCAAATCCAAAAACTTATTTTCCTAACTACAATCCTAATGCAAGATGTGCCTATCATTATGGTAGTCCTGGGCATGATACTAATGATTGTTGGACGCTGAAATACAAGATTTAAAATATGATTAACTCCAAGGAGATTGAATTAGGCCTTCCTGAGACTCCCAACGTGATCACTGCTCCCATGACAAATCATTGATAGCGCCCAGTTCATTTTGAATTTGCAGTTGTAATTTCTTTTGTTTGTTCGAGCACTTATCTATTATGTCAAACTTTGTTTCATTAATGCATTGAATATGTTTGTCTTGAATTAATCCATTCATTTTCACTATATTTAAACTGTGCTTTTTACTCCCTTTTTGTAATATTCAACTCTCATTAAAAGTTATAAGCCTTTAGAGAAAGGATGATGAAAACAATACTATAATCTCATACAATATGCTTTTGGACAGACCTTGTTGACGATGTATAAGTGTTCTATTAATTCCTAAACAGTTGAGTTATAAGGAAGATAATCCTAGTCAACCCCTTTGAGCCAAAGAAGTAGGAGTTTTCTTTTTTTCAAAAATTGAAACCTTTAATCATAGCCTGGGGCAGGGTAGTTTCTCAGTTAATTCAAATGCGCGTTCAGTCGCAAGTTTTCACTTCGTACACAATGAAAACATCCTCCTGAATAAAAAAAAGATAGTGATGGTTCCCTGTAAAATAGGTAGTCGTTATATCTCAAAACAAAAGCCCGATGAGTCGAAACCTATGAAGGAAACTTAATAAGAACTGGGGCATCCCGCTGACTGTAGTCTCAGAGCAAAAACAATCAGGAAAAAATTAGGGACAATAAATAAATAAAAAAGAGGTCGTTACAAACCCTCAACAACAGAAAAATGTTGCAAAATTGACTGCCTTCTCAAATAAACTTCCAGTATCCGAACTGTTGTACCCCAAAATTTGCCCTCTCATTTCTCAAAGAATTTCTCACAAGGATTCTCAAAATTCAAGCTTGCACAAGTTCATTTGGATTTTCCAGCATCAAGTTAGAGAGGAAGCTGTTAAAAAAGGGGAAAACATATAAAAATAATATTTTTGACAAATTGAAGAAAAAATAAGTCTTCTTCGATTCACCTCTTTCGATTGGCCTTTTGTCCTCTTTCAATGCAAGCTTGGCTTGCATCCTTCGACTGGGCGTGGGCCTCTGGAACGTTGGCTTTAATTCACAAGGCAGGAGCTTCCTGCATGCAACCTTCGATTGCATCTTTGGCTTCACATGATTCACAATGAAATGGGTGCCTATGTGCCTGCTTCGATTGGATGTTTGATGCTTGCATTCTTGTGTTGACTGGACAAATATTCCCCTTCATGCTTGCTTTGACTCACAAAGTGATGGTTGGCTATATGTATCCTTCGATTGAGCCACAGATTCCTTCTTGCACGCAAGAGGCTCCCACCAGGCACAAGGCAAGAGCTTCCTGTAGCCTCATTCAATTCTAAGGGAAAGAGCCTCTTGATTGATGTCCTTCGATTCAGGAGGCAAATGCCTCTTTTCTGGTCTCCTTCGATTGCACATTTGGCCTCCTGCATGCCTCTTTCATTTGGGGCATGTGGCCCTCCTTTGTTACAAGCTTCGATTTCACATTTTCCCCCTGCATTCCTCCTTAGTTTGCGGCACGTGGCCTTCCTTTGTTGCAAGCTTTGATTTCACACTTTATCCTCTGCATGCATTCTTCGTTTGGGGCATGTGAATACTTCAGTATAACTTTTTGGTTACACCCTTTCGTTTGGCCATATGATCCCTTGCAGGCAAGTTTGAGTGGGCAGTATCTCCCTTTGAAATTGTTTGCTTCAACACACAAATTCTACACCATGCCATTGTCTCGTGCGAAAGAAGTACCATGGTGACGCATTCAAATGACTTTCTAGACATGTCTGGATGTCCCAATCAAATGACATGTTTTGTTGGTCTACTCCAAGAGCATGTATTTGGACCATTCGAAGGAACCCACAAAAGGCCTGGTCGAAGGATACCCATCTGAGCCCTTCGAAGGACACTTTGATTTGAAAAAAGGAAATGTTGTTGAGGAGTCTGGTCGAAGCATAGGGCTAGGGGGTCAAAACAAAAGGTTGAGATGCCCAAAGGTACTTGCTGACCAAGTCCCATGCGCTGCCAAGTTCAGGCCTAATACACTGGCCATAAAACTCCAAAACTGCTGCACAACAGTCCTGAAATACGACCCCATTCTTGCACCAAAATGGCATACGAACACTGCCCCTTGAAAGCTACATGTGATATGGTGGGAGAACTGACTAGGGTTTTGCGTTTGTTTTCGCAAATGTTTCGGTTGAGCAAGAGTCGCCACCGACTTTTTATTTTATGCTAAGGAAAGGTTTAAAAAGCACAGCAAAAACCTTTGAGATTTTTCTTGGGTTCGGGGAGTAGATTATAGAAAGGGAAGGTATTAGCACCCTTTCTATCCATGGTTATCCATGGGCTCTTAGGTACTTGCTTAGATCAACTTGCCTTGGTTTTCAATTGTTTGAAATGGTGCTTGATGTATGGTTTTGAAAATGTTTTGAAAAGATGCCTTGTATAGGCTACCCTTGTAACAATTCTTTACTCGAATGTTTTACAAAAGGTGTTTGTCTTTTGAAAAGATGTTTCAAGGTTTTTGAAAGTTTGTTTTGAAAGTGTTTGTGAAGTGGGGTTTGAAATTAGGCAAGTGTTTTCTTGGCAAATTGACAAGTACTCAAGAGTTATCTACCCTAAAGTTTTCTCAAAGATTTTTGTTATGTTTTAAACCTTTTGACAATTTTATTCCACCATTGCATTTGGTGGACAATCTTGTCTTAGGAGGTGAAAGGGACGGGCGCGGGTCATTGTTTAGACCATAATTGCAATAGTGTTAAATGTCTTTGGGCAATTTTTTCTTTAAAAGGGACTTGATCATTCATTTAGGCAACAATTTGAGGGACTATGATCATTTAGGCCCAATTATTTGAAGGCAACAAAGTGGAATACCCTAGGGGTGCAAGTGTGGAATGTGTTGTCCATTTTTCATGCTTTCTTGTCTTGTATTAGGTCAAACTACTTTTTGTTCGTTTTATTCGCATGCAAACCCTAACTCTAGCATAGTATATTTAGAAAGCGATAAAGTACGAAATTTAAATTCCTACACTATTACAACACAATAATATGGGGAGGGGGGTACAATGTTTCAAATGGGGTATATTTAGACAAGAATTTAAACCTAACTATTACATCATTTTCTTTGAATATTTACAAGACAAATAATTGTATAATTAAATGGAAATTGAAATGAATATGTAAAATGTAAAAAGAATTTTTATGTGTATGAAAAAAAGAATATTATTTATGTGAAAATAAAAAGAGAAATAAAAGGGTATTATTTTTGGAGTATTTTCAAATTTAGGGCAAAACCCTAATGTTTAATCAAAAAGGGATATTAATCAATTAATTCATATAATATTTACTATTTACATATAAAAATAAAATAAAATATAGTATATTTATAAAAATGTCTTTTTAGTGCTAAATATTAATAAAAATAAAAATATGTATATTTTTGATATTTTTACCCTAAATGTATTAATTAATATATATATGTATATTTATATTATTTACAAGGCATGTATTATATATATTAATTAACAATATTTAATATTAAAATAAAAAAGTATTTTTCTATAAAATATTTTCAGGAAGTAAAAATAAGATAAAAGTGTATAAAATATATTTGTGCTATTTTAGTATTTTAAACAAAAAAGTATACATTTATTTATTTATGTACAAACTAAAACAAAAAATCAAAGAAATACCTAATAAATTCAAAAATGATGAGAAACAATATTTTTATATTTTTAATATGCTGAGAAAAAATAAATGAGTCAATTAAAAAAAGAAAAAGTCAAAAAACATCAAAAATGAAGCAAATGGGCTCAGGGGTGTAAAACCAAAAAAGTGGTGTGAATAAGAAAAAAGCTCAGGCCCAGCCCAAGAAGACATTGTCTTCAACCTTCAGACAAACCAGTTCAAAAACGCGCGCCCTTCTTCTCAAACTTCTAACTCCTGATTCCTGGCTTATTAATGAAAACTCATAACATAAAAAATGTTCAGCATCAAGAGACGAATCCAACCATATGCAGAACTTGATCTAACTCTCTAAGATGAGGGATAATTTCTTCTCCCCCAAATCCTAACCTAGATTTTCTGCCATTTTCAAACCTCAAATTCTCACAGCTCAAGCAAAAGAAATGAAAAGTAAAAACATGTACATGTTCAGTGGCATGAGTAGAACATTGTTTATTCACAAACTTAGAGCTAATGATGCTTAATAAGAGAGATAGAAGTTCACCAAAATACCTGTTCAGCTGAAGTTCTATCTGGCAATGAGGAAGCTTTCAGTGCAAGGTGATGATTGGAAAAGCTTCCTTGAGGTCCAGGGACGCTATTCCAATGTTTACTTTGTCTTGAAAGCTTTTGAATCGTGCTAGAGCACTTCACCTGCAAAACAAGAAACTGAAAATGGTGGAACTGGTTAGAGGGATTACAGGTCGTGTTTCAAGTCATGGTTAGCTTGCATAGATGCTAGGGAATGTATGTGAACTGGTTTGGGCAAGAGAGCTTGAGGGAAATGGAAGATGGCACTCAAACTGCAGGCCTGGCCCTGTTTTTGCAGTTTGAAGATGATTATGAGATTGGGAGTGTATGAGAGGTGTTAGGGTCGTGCAATAGCTTGGTTGAGATGTCTTGAGTGTGTTTCACCAGTTCACTTAAGTGTTTGCAAGCTGATATCAGAGTTGTCCTCAGTTATGATGTGTTTCTTACACTTTAAGCAAGCAATGGTTACTTTGTGCCTCTAGCCTGTACAGGCCCTCATACTATGCTGCATAATCCCTCCTTGATCAGTGTGATTAACTCATAAACTTGTGCCAATTAGATATGGACTGTACTTCTTGGATTTGTAATTGGACATAAAGCTACCTTTTGCAAAAATAGAAAGAATGCTTTATCTATTTTGGGATTAATCCTTTATGCAATGTTAGAACACAAAGAACATGGTCTTGGCACAAAGAATATGCATTAAATTTATGAGTGTTGGATGGTTTAAGGACCTGTAATCAAGATATGCAAGCTGAGATTGAAATGCATAGTGTTATGAACATGTACATGGCCAAGAACAAAAGTGACTTTTTCTCATTTTGCAAAATTCGATTCTCCCTAACCATGAGCTTGTTTGAGAAGTTCTTGGACATTTTGGAAAGTTTGGAATGTGTACTACAATCCATCTTTGAGATGTAAATTGAAATTCCAAGTGGAAGTGTATGGAAAATGGCCTTGAAGTTGGGTAGAAAACCTTGTCAAAATAGGTTAAAATTTCACTAAGTTAAGAATGGTTTAGTGCCCTTATTCAAAAATTTGTAACTTGAGATACAAGCCTCAAATGGGAAAACTTTGTGAATCAAAGTTGTAGATTATGCAACAAGCTACAACTTTCATGTTTTGACTTTTGTTTGAATCCAAATGGATCTTGGTGAAAAAGTGGGGCAAAGTTGGGAAAAAATTAGGGTTTTTTATAACTTAGAAAAATTCTAAGTTATGAAAAATTCTAATTTCTAACCCTAATTTGCATTTTGTGATTTCTTGGTGAACAAGTTTCATGATTTGGCATGTTTTGATGAAAAATGAATCTTGACTCTTGATTTTGACCAAAAAGTCAAAGTTTGACTTTTCAGTATACAGTCAAAATTGATCAATTGACTAGGAAATTCAACTGTCAATCTTGTGTACTTGGGATCTTTTGAGTTTGTTGAGCATGTCAAGATAATTCCATGGGGTCCTTGAGTCCATATATGAGCTTGGTTTTCCATTGGCTAGGTCAAACAGTCAAAAATTGCCTTTGTGCAGTCAAAACCCTAAAAATGACCATTTTGCCCTTTTGGTGATCTGATCAAATTTCTTATGGAATTGTGATCCAAACTTGATTAAATGGTCCATATGAGTTCATAATGTTGATGTGGGTCAATTTTCATGAGGTTTGACTGTCAATTGGCCACAGTTGACTTTTTCCCCAATACAGCTGATTTCTAGGTCAACTGTCCAATTGACTGAGCAAAACTTGGAATCAAAGCTTGAAACTTGGTATGGGTAAACTTGGGAGTCCAATATGAAGCATGAAAGTCATCTTAGGCACTTTAGGTCAAAACATCCTGGTGCAAACACAAACCCTAATTTAGGTCAACAGTGCAAGGAGAAGCCTTGAGCAGATGACACCCTAACTGGATCTTGGGCTTCAAAGGTTTTGTGATGAGAAATCATTGAGAAATGGGAGGGCAAATTTTGGGGTACAACAGTTGCCCCTGTTCAATCTTCTTGAATCCGAAGAGTTAGATTGGCAAGTTTGCCTTTCGTGACTCGAGGGTAAAAGGAGATTGGACACTAGAGTGCCCGGAAATTTGCACTCGTCAAAGCAATGAATGCGGGAATGGGCTTAGAGATGCCATTTGGAGATGAGCTTAAAGATGCCATCTGGAGATGGGCTTAAAGATGCCATCTGGAGATGGGCTTAAAGATGCCATCTTGAGGGGGTGACAGAAATCCTGTCGGGGATGGGCTTAGAGATGCCATCTGGAATGAGTATCAGGAAAGTGTCCATGCTTTGGACCATTCTGAACTGGGGATATGAATAAGAAATAGATTGGCATCCGTTGTTGGGAGGAATCCGTAAACTGTTTTCAAAAGTTTGAGAAGAGTCTGAACAAGCGATAGGTTAACATCCGTTACTTGGAGAACCCGTGAACTGTTTTCAGAAATCTTGAAGTTGAATAAGCAATGGAGCAGCATCCGTTGTTGGGAAGCGTCCGTAAGCTGTTTTCAAAAGGTTGCATCTGAACAAGTGATAGATTGACATCCGTTGTTGGGAAGAATCCATAGACTGTTTTCAGAAGTTTGGAGAAGAAACTGAACAAGCGATAGGTTAACATCCGTTACTTGGAGAACCCGTAAACTGTTTTCAGAAATCTTGAATTTGAATAAGCAATAGAGCAGCATCCGTTGTTGGGAAGCGTCCGTAAACTGTTTTCAAAAGGTTGCATCTGAACAAGTGATAGATTGACATCCGTTGTTGGGAAGAATCCATAGACTGTTTTCAGAAGTCTGGAGAAGAAACTGAACAAGCGATAGGTTAACATCCGTTACTTGGAGAACCCGTAAATTGTTTTCATAAATCTTGAATTTGAACAGGAACCGGTATAGGGTTGCTTGATGATGAGTCCGTGTAAAACTGCATCTGAAACTGTTAAGGATAGCTTTTTATTCTTATCCTGAAAAGGACAAAATGTTAGCTAGACACAAAATTATGTTGCATGAAATGTATGATGCAATATATGTTATATCAATGTTTATGATATGAATGTAATGAATGCGCATGTAAGCTGATGAGCTGTCTTGCTGGGGATAGATGAATCCTGGATGGCTGAAGATAAAAACATCCTGACTGCTGTCGGGAAGAATAATTCCTTGGCTGTGACTGGGGAATAAGGAGCTTGGGTTGTATACCAAACCTCTGGGGAATTCCTGACGACTTCTACTAGGGAGTACCAATCTAGTAGACTCCTGCCGGGGATGCAAGACTGAGAATCTTCAGTCTGGACGGAAGCATCTCTGGCGACCTTACCGGGGAACTCAAGATTTGCTCTCCTAAAACTCTGTGGGGAGAAGGTTCATTAGTCTGGCTTCGCTGGGGATATTGAAACTTAAGTTCTGAGGGAAATTGGATTCTTGAGGATCCTCTGGCTGGAGGATTGTAAAGATAAGTTACTGCTGGGGAACTTTGATGAACTCCGCAGGGGATAGGAAGAATTTTGGCGAGTGCGATCTTCCGTGGTTGTCAGCTGAGGATAACCCAGTTATAAGGCCTTGTGAGGAATAACTTTGAATAAAACTCGGGAGAGACGTCCGTTCTCTGCGGGGGATAAGCTTCCAGAATCTGCTGGGGATGAACTTTAAGACTTGCTAGGGATATGGATTCCAAATCTCTCGGGGGTTTCCTTTTAAAAGGGTATCAGGTTATCCAACGGTACCTTCGATTTATCAGTAATCCTCTTTCCCGACTCATAAGAAAATGATTATGTTTCAAATGCATATGCCTATTTAACAAAACATTGGACGTTTCTCAAAATAAAATAAATAGTGCAAGAGAAAAGAAAAAGGAAATGACACAAAATTTCTGGGAAAAGTATTTGTATTGATTTTTTATGAGTATATTGGTACAAAGGAGACAATCATCCTAGCAAGAGGATTTTGTCGTAAGTATTTGAAAGGTTTATATAAAATAAGGATGGCTATGTGCAATAATTCCATGGGATTCCATTCCGCTATAGCTTTTACAACCCTGAATATCTGTCCATTCAATGCTTCGTTTGACGATGACTGGATTGATCAGAAGCCTGGAACCAGTTGATGAAGAGATTGTCTTTGAAGTGATCCGACGAGACATAGTCATACGCTTTAATTCCCTAACTTTTGCCTGAATCGCCCTTTCGGGTTTTCGATCCACCGGGAAACCCCTTTTTGCCCAAGCTGCCCTTTCGGGTTTTCAACTTGCCGGGTGTACAGATTTTTTTGTTTTTTATCCCTAATTTTTGCCTGAATCGCCCTTTTGGGTTTTCGATCCACCGGGATACCCATTTTGCCCAAGCCGCCCTTTCGGGTTTTCGACTTGTCGGGTTATTTTATGCGTAGTATCTTTTGACTATGTCTGCGTTCGCAGGGTGCGACAAATCGTCGCCGTCCATGGTGGTCAGAATCATTGCACCACCAGAAAATATGCTCTTGATCACAAATGGTCCTTCATATGTAGGAGTCCATTTGCCCCTGGGATCACTTTGCGGCAAGATAATCCGCTTGATTACGAGATCTCCGACTTGATACACTTGACGTCTGACTTTCTTATTGAAGGCCTTGATCATTCGCTTTTGATACGTCTGACCATGGCATATAGCGGCAAGTCGCTTTTCATCGATCAGATTGAGTTGATCAAGTCGGGTTTGCATCCAATCATCTTCATTCAAACCTGCATCCTTCATAATCCTTAGAGAAGGGATCTGGACTTCCATAGGCAAAACAGCTTCCATGCCATAAACCAAAGAAAATGGGGTTGCCCCGGTTGAAGTACGTACCGTCGTACGGTATCCATGCAGAGCAAACGGTAACATCTCATGCCAGTCTTTGTAAGTGACTGTCATTTTCTGAATGATCTTAATGTTTTTGTTCGCAGCTTCAACAACACCGTTCATCTTCGGCCGATAGGGAGATGAATTGTGATGATAAATCTTGAACTGTTCGCACAATGCAGTGATCATCGTGTTATTCAGATTTGTACCGTTGTCTGTGATGATCCTGTCTGGAACACCATACCGACATATGAGATTTTGCTTGATAAAGCGGGCAACCACATTTTTAGTGACAGAGGCGAAGGAAGATGCTTCGACCCATTTAGTGAAATAGTCAATGGCAACCAGGATGAAGCGATGTCCGTTGGAAGTCGTGGGCTTGATCTCTCCAATCATATCAATCCCCCACATTGCAAAGGGCCATGGAGCAGTTAGGACGTTGAGGGGAACCGGAGGAATATGAACTTTGTCAGCATAGACTTGACACTTGTGGCAAGTACGGGAATGTTGATGGCAGTCAGCCTCCATAGTAGACCAGTAATAGCCTGCCCTTAGGATCTTCTTAGCCATTGTATGCCCGCTCAAGTGAGTGCCAAATGTGCCGCTGTGTATATCAGTCATGATCAACTCTGCTTCAGCTTTATCCACGCATCGGAGTAATACACAATCATGGCTTCGTTTGTAAAGGATGCCGTTGCTCAGGAAGAACTTAGCAGCAAATTTCCTTAAGAACTTCTTGTCATTCACGGAAGCTCCTTCAGGATAATCTTGGGTCTCGAGATACCTTTTGATTTCATGGAACCAAGGTTGTTCCACTACTTCTTCGGTATTAATCTCGTGGAAATGCGCCGGTTCATCCATTCGCTCGATGGTGATTTGGGGAGCCTCGTTATCCCAGTTGAGTTTAAACATGGAGGACATTGTGGCTAGAGCATCTGCTAGCTGGTTCTCTTCTCGCGGGAAATGCTCGAAGGTAATTTGCTCGAAATGCGGCAACAATGTCAGGACATGTTCTTTGTATGGGACGAGATTAGGATGCTTGGTATCCCATTCTCCTTTGATTTGACTGATAACCAAAGCCGAGTCCCCAAATACGATCAAAGATTTGATCCCCAAGTCTATAGCAGCCTTGAGACCAAAGATGCAGGCTTCATACTCAGCCATGTTGTTTGTGCAGCTGAAGCAAAGTCGGGCCGTGAAAGGTGTGTGACAACCTTCCGGAGAAATGAGTACTGCGCCAATACCGTTTCCAAGTGCATTTGAAGCACCATCAAAGTACAGGGTCCATCGGGATCCCTTTTCAGGTCCGTCATACGGTCCGTCACCTTCAACGTTGTCCAAATTCATGATGTCCTCGTCTGGGAAGTCAAATCTCATGGGTTGATAGTCTTCGATAGCTTGATGAGCCAGATGGTCAGCTAATACACTCCCTTTTATAGCTTTTTGGGTGGTGTACTGGATGTCATACTCAGTTAAGATCATTTGCCATCTAGCTATCCTTCTAGATAAAGCGGGCTTTTCGAAGATATATTTGATAGGATCCATTTTGGAAATCAACAAGGTAGTATGAGTCAGCATATACTGTCTTAGTCGGCGAGCAGCCCATACCAAAGCGCAACAAGTTTTCTCGAGCAGTGAGTAGCGAGTCTCACAGTCGGTAAACTTTTTGCTAAGGTAATAAATAGCATGCTCTTTTTGACCAGACTCGTCATGCTGGCCCAAAACACACCCCATTGAGTTATCCAAGACGGTCAAATACATGATCAATGGTCTTCCTTCGACGGGTGGCATCAGAATAGGAGGTTCTAGCAAATACTCCTTGATTCTATCAAAAGCAGCTTGACAATCGTCGTTCCATTCGACTACCTGATCCTTTTTCAAGAGTTTGAAAATTGGCTCACAGGTAGAAGTCAGATGTGAGATGAATCTGACAATATAGTTTAAGCGCCCCAAGAATCCTCTAACTTCCTTCTCAGTACGGGGAGCGGGCATCTCCTGTATTGCTTTTACTTTTGCCGGATCGACTTCAATGCCTTTGTTGCTTACAATGAATCCCAGGAGCTTACCAGACCTAACTCCAAAAATGCATTTACTTGGATTCAGCCTGAGCTTGTATTCTTTTAACCTGGCAAACAGCTTCTCCAGATGTTCAAGGTGCTCTTCCTCTGTTTGTGACCGAGCTATCATATTGTCTATGTAAACTTCAATCTCATGATGTATCATATCATGAAATAAAGCTACCATGGCGCGTTGATAGGTTGCCCCTGCGTTCTTCAGCCCGAACGGCATCACCTTATAACAGAAAGTGCCCTATTGTGTGACAAAAGTTGTTTTCTCCATATCCTCGGGGGCCATTTTGATTTGATTGTAGCCCGAGAATCCATCCATGAAGGAAAACACTTTATGCTGAGCTGTATTGTCGATCAAGATGTCAATATGGGGTAGCGGGAAATCATCTTTAGGACTGGCCCTATTCAAATCCCGGTAGTCCACACACATCCTAACTTTGCCATCTTTCTTAGGTACTGGCACAATGTTAGCGACCCATTGAGGATAGGACGTAACAGCCAGAAAGCCAGCATCGAATTGTTTCATTACTTCTGCTTTGATCTTTTCGGACATGTCAGGCCTTATTCGGCGAACTTTTTGCTTGATCGGTGGACAATCCTCTCTTGTGGGGAGACGGTGGACCACGATGTCTGTGTCTAAACCCGGCATATCTTCATAAGACCAAGCGAAGATTTCAACATACTCATTCAACAACTGTATCAGGCTTTCCTTGACATTCGATTTCAAATTAGCACCCACTTGTACCTCCTTCCGGTCTTCTTCGGTCCCTAAGTTGACAGTTTCTAATGATTCTTCATGCGGTAAGATGGCCCTTTCCTCTTGTTGCAGAAGTCTGGCTAGTTCCCCAGGTACTTCACAACCTTCGTCATCTTCATACTCGGCTAGATTGACCAGATCTTCAGAGTTGTTGGAAGATATAGCAGAATAGTCACCCATGGAATCCGGAGTGGATGGGTACCTGCATTGGTGAGTGTGGGTGTGTGTAAGGGATAGCCATCCTTAAACAAAAAATGCAAAAGGAAAGAAAATGAACATAAGCAGTTTATCAAATGAAAAACGTCCAATGAATCATTAAACATGGCATATGGATATGAAAAATAGTCAAAACCCTTACAAATGGACCTACATGCCCCGGGCAAGGCATGAGGTGAAAAGATAGTGTACGGATTGTTTGAAAGTAAATATTACAGACCAAATAAGAAATGTTTAACAGATAAATTACTGATGAATAAAAGTGATGGGGACAAAGTCCTTAGCCTCCCAATTGCTCAATCCTCCTTTGACAGTTGGATAAATCCACTCTCCAATGTTGCTTTCTTTGTCCTCATCTTCCAAGGAGTTGATTCCGTAGGGAGAAATTTTGACTGGCGCCCTTTCAATCTTCGCACGGCGCATAGCTTTCTGGCCGGCGGCTGTGAACCCTAACCCAAACTTATCAGTCTTATGCGGAAAGTTGGGTAACTGCCCCCATGCTGAATTCTTCCCTTCTTTTATTGCGGCTCTTGCGTCCTCCAGAGATGCCATCCTGGCCATCTGCCTCGGTGCCTCAGCTGTCAACTTCGCTACTGCTATTTCAGGAAGGACTTCTTCGAAATGTTGAAACGGTGTCTCGATGAATTCTCCTTCAACCTCCACATACCGGAAAGAATTTAAGTGGCTAATCATGTACTCTTCTTCGCCATGGACAGTGATGATCTTTCCCTTGACAGGATACTTCAACATCTGATGTAAGGAGGAGGTGACTGCCCGAGCATGGTGTATCCAAGGTCTACCCAGCAAGCAAGAGTATGATGGACGGATGTCCATCACATAGAAAGTGGATTTAAACACCTCGGCGCCTATCTTGATGGGAATTTCAACCTCTCCATGGACCATTCTCTTCGAACCATCGAAAGCTCTGACAACAATATCACTCGGCTTCAATTACAACCCTTCACAATCTAGTCGGTCCAAGGCCTTCTTAGGCAAAACATTCAGCGACGAACCGATATCAACCAAAACATGTGCAAGAGTGGTTCCGCGACACTCGATTGAAATATGCAAAGCATCATTGCGGTTTCTGCCTTTAGGGGTTAGGTCGGCATCAGAAAAACCTAATCCATTGTCCGCAGTCAGGCTAGCCACGCAATTTTGAAATTGATCCGCAGAGGTTTCCTGGGGCACATGAGCTGCCTTCAGGAATTTTATCAGGGCTTTAGCGTGCGCTTCTGAGCAAAGTAGTAGTGCCAGCATGGAGATCTTGGAGGGGGTTTGCCCCAACTGTTCCACCACATCGTAATCACTTCTCTTGATTATCCTCAAAATCTCGTCCATTTCCTTCTTGGAGGTTTCCGGGATTACTAAGGGTTGAGCCCTCGTCCTGACGGGTTCAACTTGGATTCCCTTACCTTTGTCAGCAGCGGTAGGAGAGACAGTACTAGGAACAACAATGTCTTCAATCAGAGGAGTTCTAGCAGAGAGCTTTATTGGTGCAGGGATGACCTCGTTAGCTGATGAGGGTCCAAAGACTGCTCTTGGAGGGGCAATCTCTGGAGAAAATATTCTCCCGCTCCTGGTGATTTTGCTGGTGCCCGCAATGTTACTAATGTTGGCTTCTTCATCATCCGAACTTTCTTCAATTACCTCGATTTTCTTGATACCATGGTAGTAGATGTCACCGCCATAGTTCCAAGGTATCGACTTCTCAGAAACATAGGGAACAGGCCCTGGCATTGTTATCTTCAAAGGAACAGATTTCGCAGCTGGTGTAATCTTAACAGGCTTTTTGACGGCCTTGGAAAGATTGGTGTGAATGGTTATGATTGAGACATCTTCAGTACGAACTGGAACAACAGAAACTTTTTCAAACAAAATTTGTCGACTATCTATAAGGCCTTGGATGCCTTTCTTCAGTAGCGGACAATCAAACGGCAGAGAGTAGCAACAATAGCAGTCTTCTTTACATCCCAGGAAGATCCCGGCCCTTAACAAATTCAACTTAATGGTTAGCAGTGGAGTGGTCAGATCACTGACATCAGCAACGTACAAATCTTCTTCAATGGCATTGACATTTCGGCCGTGCTTCGGCATAGGTGCAGATATCACATTAGGCTTCTCTGGAGCGTTAAACTCTACCTCCTTAGCCTCTATCAGGTCTTGGATTTTATGCTTGAGTGCCCAACAATCATTGGTGTCGTGTCCAACACTGTCTGAATGGTAGGCGCATTTAGCATTGGCATGATAATACGGAGAGGACGTATTCACATTCTTTGGCTCCTCCTTGATGGTGGCAAGATTCAACTTCAATAGATGGGGAAACACTTGCGCTGGAGTCATATTAATACGGGTGAACTGCCGTTGTGGCTGTTCCACTCGTTGCTGATTTAGTCTGGACTGGTTATAGCGAGGCTGCTCCCTCGGAGTGTTTTGAATCATTACGGCCCCCACAGTTGGCCGACGCTCCAACTTCCCTGCTCTTCTCTGAGAATATACCATAGCTGTCTCCTTCTTAAAAGGCTTCTTCTCAACACTTGCAGCAACACCCTTCTGAATCTTTCCTGACTTGATGCCAGCTTCTATTCTTTCGCCTGTTAAGATCAAATCGGTAAACCCCGCAGAAGAGTTACCAATTAGATGATTGAAAAATGGCCCATATAAGGTCCCAAGAAACATATCAACGAGTTCACGGTCGGTTAAAGGAGGCTGCACCCTGCCAGCCAAATCCTTCCATTTTTGTGCATATTCTTTGAATCCTTCGCTTGTTCCTAGTGACATACCATGAAGTTGGGTACGAGTAGGAGCAAGATCAGAATTATACTGGTATTGTTTGTAGAAAGCGGTGGCCAAATCTTCCCAATTTCTGACACTGGTTCCTTCTAGCTGATAAAACCACTCCAACTGAGCTCCCGAAAGGCTGTCTTGAAAGAAGTGAATCCAGAGATTTTTATCTGCCGTATAGGGTTGAATCTTTCTCACGTAGGACCTGAGATGCATTTTGGGGCAGGACAGCCCATCATACCTCACAAACACTGGCACTTTGAATTTTGGGGGAATCACAATCCCGGCAACCAAGCCCAAGTCTTCAAAATCCAAACCCGGTACTCTTTGTAGTTCCATGGCAGCCAATCTGCCTTCTAAACCCTTGTATTTATCATCAGCTGGAGGATATTGCTGGTCAGAATAATCTTCATCCTCTTCAACCTCTTCTTCCTCCGCATCAGACTCGGAAGGCACCGCAACTCCATCTCTTTTGCTAGTCCCTTCATCAGAAGTCGGAGGAAATTCAAGCACTCTCCGAGCTTCTCCGTCAAATCTTCTCCCCAAAGTAGCCACCCCAATCCTCTTTTTCTTCTTTTTTACTGGGTCCTTATTCCCCAATTGAGTCTTGATATCCTCCTGACCCTTAGCCAAGGTCATCAGGAGTTGCTGGAATTGTGCATTCTGAGCCTGTAGGTCTTTGACTGTTTGCTCGAGATCCATCCTACTGAAATAAACAACAGACAGATAAGGAAACCTGGAGTGAGACCTACTTATGCACATGATGAATGGTATGCGGATGTATGCAATGCATTCAAGGATTTGGAACATTCAAAATTGTTTCAGACAAAGAAGAATGCACGTCATATTAATAAGAAGAAATTTGTTAGTACATAAATGCCCCATGGGCCAAATATTACAAAATAAACTTCTTAAGGCAGAAAGACATTGCGCATCCTCTTTGGTGCGATGTAGGTGTTGAGGGCCTCTTGCTCGTGGAGTCGGCGGGTAAGCTCTAGAACCTTCTTCTCACTGGCGTAGAAGCTAGCTTCAAAAGTATTCCGTTCTTCCTTGAGCTGAATCCAACTTTTCTGCATTTCCTCCCACGATGTAGGCATGTCTGGATGTAGGATGGTATAGGGGACCTCTCCTTCATTGACGGGCTCTTTAATCACTGAGAGTACATGAGGATAAGGCATCATTAGACTTTGGGCTCGGGCTCGTACCCACTTGAGATAGGGCTCAAGAGGGATGGAGTTCTTGTGTCCCAGAGTCTTGCTATCAACCTTGTTGAGTTTTCCCCAAGCTCTGATGAATCTTTGGCGAAGTCCTTGCGCATCGTTGTCGAAGTCAAAAACTAGGTTAGGAATCAACATGTCATGAGGGCCATCCCTCCGTGCATATCCAAATTGCCTCAAAGCTAGGCAAGGGTTGTAGGTGATACCTCCCCTGATTCCAAGTAAAGGAACATTAGGAAACTCTCCGCAACGATCGACAATGATGACATTTTCTCTGGACCGAGAACACCAATGCACATCAGAATGAGTAAGAGTCATCAGCCGTTGGGACCACCTTGTACCTTGGTCATTCTTCAAGACAGATTGCGGAAGGTGCGAAATAAACCACCTTGCAAGGATAGGAGTACAACACATGAGAACACCTCTCTTTCTCATTGTTCATGTGTAAAATGAGTGAAGGATGTCCCCAAGCAATGTTGGTATTGGATTTCTGGACAAAAAGATTTTGACGGCATTGACATCTACCAATTGGTCAGGATTTGGGAACAAGACCAACCCATAGATAAGGAGTGCCACAATTTCTTCAAAGGCTTGCAGGTCCAATGAATTCCAACATTCTTGTGCCTTCTCAAACAAGAATTTTGCTAAGAATCCCTTGACGCCGCTTCTGGTTTCCCAATGCCCCTTGATGTCGGATGGTTGTAGATGTAATGCTCGAGCAACATCTTCCGGCTTTGGTTCCTTTTCCGTACCGTTGAAGGGTAGTTGATTAAGGATAGGAATTCTCAGGAGTTGAGAAAACTCCTCCAAAGTGGGTACCAACTGATGATCAGGGAAGGTGAAACAGTGGTGAAGAGGGTCAAAGAACTGGAATAGCACTTTCATCATGTCTTCTTAAATGTTGGTGTTGACTAGGCTGAGCAGTCTACCATGTCTTTCACTGAAGGATGAATTTTCCGGAATTCTTGAGGTGAGCTCCTTGAGTTGAGGAGAGATTCTCACAAGGTTGACTTGAATGGTATTTCTGCGAGGAACTTCCATGACCTACAAAACAGGAACAAAGATGAAGATCCAAACCCTTGAAATGGTTAGTGAATGCATATGATGTTTTATGATGTTTATGATGCATGCACAAAACATATGTACAAGCAAATCACACCAAACCCTAGTTTCAGGCTTGCATGGTGTTTCATAGGTAAGTACCCTCTTGAGTGTAGTTGGCTTAAAAACCTGTCCTATAAATAGTAACCGGGTTCTAAGGAGCTCAATATCACTGGATTGTTTTCAATGTTCATTGTTTTGGTTTAGCCACTTAACTAGCGACCAAAATATTCCAAGAAAACAACCCTCAATGAGTGTAGTATCGAGTATCTACCAACTTTGGACTGCACCAAAGTCGGTCATCTCACTACCCCTAATAAAAGGCCAAGATGGTCAAGTAAGGTTCTAGGTCATTAGTGCTTAGTGACATCACTCAGCGGCCCCGTACTCTCCTTGATTGAACTCAAGGGTTACCGGTACTCACAAATATGTCGCACTAATATAGCTATTGCTTCGACCGTGTCGGTATACCCCGCACAGTTTCCATAACGTATTGCTATCTATGAATGTTTCCCAAAATCCGAGTGTAGGATTGCAAACCCAAACAATAGAGCCAAAGTATAAAGCAAACAAATCAAACAATTAGTCATGCAAGAGGGTGATCTAAGCCCTAAGGTTACTCCACTTTTAAGTATTCTCCCCAGCAGAGTCGCCAGTTCTGTGATACGGTGGGAGAACTGACTAGGGTTTTGCGTTTGTTTTCGCAAATGTTTCGGTTGAGCAAGAGTCGCCACCGACTTTTTATTTTATTCTAAGGAAAGGTTTAAAAAGCACAGCAAAAACCTTTGAGATTTTTCTTGGGTTCGGGGAGTAGATTATAGAAAGGGAAGGTATTAGCACCCTTTCTATCCATGGTTATCCATGGGCTCTTAGGTACTTTCTTAGATCAACTTGCCTTGGTTTTCAATTGTTTGAAATGGTGCTTGATGTATGGTTTTGAAAATGTTTTGAAAAGATGCCTTGTATAGGCTACCCTTGTAAAAATTCTTTACTCGAATGTTTTACAAAAGGTGTTTGTCTTTTGAAAAGATGTTTCAAGGTTTTTGAAAGTTTGTTTTGAAAGTGTTTGTGAAGTGGGGTTTGAAATTAGGCAAGTGTTTTCTTGGCAAATTGACAAGTACTCAAGAGTTATCTACCCTAAAGTTTTCTCAAAGATTTTTGTTATGTTTTAAACCTTTTGACAATTTTATTCCACCATTGCATTTGGTGGACAATCTTGTCTTAGGAGGTGAAAGGGACGGGCGCGGGTCATTGTTTAGACCATAATTGCAATAGTGTTAAATGTCTTTGGGCAATTTTTTCTTTAAAAGGGACTTGATCATTCATTTAGGCAACAATTTGAGGGACTATGATCATTTGATTGTTTGTTTTACCCAAAGAAATTCAACATGCAATATGGCCCAATTATTTGAAGGCAACAAAGTGGAATACCCTAGGGGTGCAAGTGTGGAATATGTTGTCCATTTTTCATGCTTTCTTGTCTTGTATTAGGTCAAACTACTTTTTGTTCGTTTTATTCGCATGCAAACCCTAACTCTAGCATAGTATATTTAGAAAGCGATAAAGTACGAAATTTAAATTCCTACACTATTACAACACAATAATATGGGGAGGGGGGTACAATGTTTCAAATGGGGTATATTTAGACAAGAATTTAAACCTAACTATTACATCATTTTCTTTGAATATTTACAAGACAAATAATTGTATAATTAAATGGAAATTGAAATGAATATGTAAAATGTAAAAAGAATTTTTATGTGTATGAAAAAAAGAATATTATTTATGTGAAAATAAAAAGAGAAATAAAAGGGTATTATTTTTGGAGTATTTTCAAATTTAGGGCAAAACCCTAATTTTTAATCAAAAAGGGATATTAATCAATTAATTCATATAATATTTACTATTTACATACAAAAATAAAATAAAATATAGTATATTTATAAAAATGTCTTTTTAGTGCTAAATATTAATAAAAATAAAAATATGTATATTTTTGATATTTTTACCCTAAATATATTAATATATATATATATATATATATATATATATATGTATATTTATATTATTTACAAGGCATGTATTATATATATTAATTAACAATATTTAATATTAAAATAAAAAAGTATTTTTCTATAAAATATTTTCAGGAAGTAAAAATAAGATAAAAGTGTATAAAATATATTTGTGCTATTTTAGTATTTTAAACAAAAAAGTATACATTTATTTATTTATGTACAAACTAAAACAAAAAATCAAAGAAATACCTAATAAATTCAAAAATGATGAGAAACAATATTTTTATATTTTTAATATGCTGAGAAAAAATAAATGAGTCAATTAAAAAAAGAAAAAGTCAAAAAACATCAAAAATGAAGCAAATGGGCTCAGGGGTGTAAAACCAAAAAAGTGGTGTGAATAAGAAAAAAGCTCAGGCCCAGCCCAAGAAGACATTGTCTTCAACCTTCAGACAAACCAGTTCAAAAACGCGCGCCCTTCTTCTCAAACTTCTAACTCCTGATTCCTGGCTTATTAATGAAAACTCATAACATAAAAAATGTTCAGCATCAAGAGACGAATCCAACCATATGCAGAACTTGATCTAACTCTCTAAGATGAGGGATAATTTTTTCTCCCCCAAATCCTAACCTAGATTTTCTGCCATTTTCAAACCTCAAATTCTCACAGCTCAAGCAAAAGAAATGAAAAGTAAAAACATGTACATGTTCAGTGGCATGAGTAGAACATTGTTTATTCACAAACTTAGAGCTAATGATGCTTAATAAGAGAGATAGAAGTTCACCAAAATACCTGTTCAGCTGAAGTTCTATCTGGCAATGAGGAAGCTTTCAGTGCAAGGTGATGATTGGAAAAGCTTCCTTGAGGTCCAGGGACGCTATTCCAATGTTTACTTTGTCTTGAAAGCTTTTGAATCGTGCTAGAGCACTTCACCTGCAAAACAAGAAACTGAAAATGGTGGAACTGGTTAGAGGGATTACAGGTCGTGTTTCAAGTCATGGTTAGCTTGCATAGATGCTAGGGAATGTATGTGAACTGGTTTGGGCAAGAGAGCTTGAGGGAAATGGAAGATGGCACTCAAACTGCAGGCCTGGCCCTGTTTTTGCAGTTTGAAGATGATTATGAGATTGGGAGTGTATGAGAGGTGTTAGGGTCGTGCAATAGCTTGGTTGAGATGTCTTGAGTGTGTTTCACCAGTTCACTTAAGTGTTTGCAAGCTGATATCAGAGTTGTCCTCAGTTATGATGTGTTTCTTACACTTTAAGCAAGCAATGGTTACTTTGTGCCTCTAGCCTGTACAGGCCCTCATACTATGCTGCATAATCCCTCCTTGATCAGTGTGATTAACTCATAAACTTGTGCCAATTAGATATGGACTGTACTTCTTGGATTTGTAATTGGACATAAAGCTACCTTTTGCAAAAATAGAAAGAATGCTTTATCTATTTTGGGATTAATCCTTTATGCAATGTTAGAACACAAAGAACATGGTCTTGGCACAAAGAATATGCATTAAATTTATGAGTGTTGGATGGTTTAAGGACCTGTAATCAAGATATGCAAGCTGAGATTGAAATGCATAGTGTTATGAACATGTACATGGCCAAGAACAAAAGTGACTTTTTCTCATTTTGCAAAATTCGATTCTCCCTAACCATGAGCTTGTTTGAGAAGTTCTTGGACATTTTGGAAAGTTTGGAATGTGTACTACAATCCATCTTTGAGATGTAAATTGAAATTCCAAGTGGAAGTGTATGGAAAATGGCCTTGAAGTTGGGTAGAAAACCTTGTCAAAATAGGTTAAAATTTCACTAAGTTAAGAATGGTTTAGTGCCCTTATTCAAAAATTTGTAACTTGAGATACAAGCCTCAAATGGGAAAACTTTGTGAATCAAAGTTGTAGATTATGCAACAAGCTACAACTTTCATGTTTTGACTTTTGTTTGAATCCAAATGGATCTTGGTGAAAAAGTGGGGCAAAGTTGGGAAAAAATTAGGGTTTTTTATAACTTAGAAAAATTCTAAGTTATGAAAAATTCTAATTTCTAACCCTAATTTGCATTTTGTGATTTCTTGGTGAACAAGTTTCATGATTTGGCATGTTTTGATGAAAAATGAATCTTGACTCTTGATTTTGACCAAAAAGTCAAAGTTTGACTTTTCAGTATACAGTCAAAATTGATCAATTGACTGGGAAATTCAACTGTCAATCTTGTGTACTTGGGATCTTTTGAGTTTGTTGAGCATGTCAAGATAATTCCATGGGGTCCTTGAGTCCATATATGAGCTTGGTTTTCCATTGGCTAGGTCAAACAGTCAAAAATTGCCTTTGTGCAGTCAAAACCCTAAAAATGACCATTTTGCCCTTTTGGTGATCTGATCAAATTTCTTATGGAATTGTGATCCAAACTTGATTAAATGGTCCATATGAGTTCATAATGTTGATGTGGGTCAATTTTCATGAGGTTTGACTGTCAATTGGCCACAGTTGACTTTTTCCCCAATACAGCTGATTTCTAGGTCAACTGTCCAATTGACTGAGCAAAACTTGGAATCAAAGCTTGAAACTTGGTATGGGTAAACTTGGGAGTCCAATATGAAGCATGAAAGTCATCTTAGGCACTTTAGGTCAAAACATCCTGGTGCAAACACAAACCCTAATTTAGGTCAACAGTGCAAGGAGAAGCCTTGAGCAGATGACACCCTAACTGGATCTTGGGCTTCAAAGGTTTTGTGATGAGAAATCATTGAGAAATGGGAGGGCAAATTTTGGGGTACAACACTACAAAAAGTAGTTTACTCAAATTGTTCAAATTATTTTGTTTTCCCTCCAAAACTTCATCCAACTTTGCCTATAAATAGGAAGCTCCATAACATGTATAAGGGGTTGGACAACACATCCAGAGACTTGTGGGTGGTGGAACGAATCATCAAAACTCTAAAAAAACTCAACACTCTCAAACACGTAAAGACATTTTCAAACACAAACCCAAAATCTAAACACTTGCTTCTTTCAAATCTGAAGCAACCCCTTACACCTTGGCCCTTCGAATCCAGTAGAAAGAATATCACACTTGTTCTTCTCCTTTGAATCCAGCCTTAGAAACGTCACCCTTGTTTCTTCCCTTCAAATCCAGTAGAAAGAACATCACACTTGTTCTTCTCCTTCGAGTCCAGCCTTAGAAACGTCACCTTCGTTTCTTCCCTTTGAATCTAGGAGTATCTAGGGCAGCAACTAAAGGTCCAACTCACACACCCCAGCTTCAAGCAAGGTAAGTCACTCTTAACCTTGAACCTTTCATTTCTAGCATAACATGTGAATAAACTTTCTTTTCATTTCAAACATGTACATACCATTGTTCTTCTTTTTGTTTCCACCCTTTTAATTTGTTTTCATGGCTAATCCTTTTGTTTTTATTTCTTGAGTTATTAAATATGCTTTAAGAATTAACCTGGCCATAAGACAATGCTAGCATGGCCTCAGGCCATGTTGCTATTTAAAATCTCAAATAAAAGAAATAGGAGAAAGGAAGTATGAAATGAAGCCTTAGGCTTCTACACTAACTTCCAGGTTCAAACGAAAGAGACAGCCAGAAGGATGGCCACACTGATCTCCAGGCTCCAACTGAAAGAGACAACAAGGAATTTAAGGTTAATAGGGCACTCCATACTGAACGAAAGAAGAAGCTAAAAAGTCAGGCTACACTACCTTGACTTTCAGGCCCCAGTTGAAAGGCACACCCACACTGATTTCCAGGCCCAATCGAAAGGTACGCCTTCACTACTTCCATGCTAAATCAAATAGAGCCAGAGAAGCAGAATCGAAGGATACTTTTGCCTAAATTGAAAGAGCCTTTTTTGTTTCCTTTATTTTATTTTTCCTTTACATTTTCTTTCTATTTCAATATGGTTGTAATAGCATATGATTTATTTTCTACATTTTATTGCTCTTTGTATAAATGTTAGTAATTAGGATGTATGGTGATATAAAAACCAACAAGTAGACAACCTAAAAAATCAAAGACAAAATGCATGCAATCTAACACACTATACACACATGCACCCTTAGGGTAATCTCATTTGTTGCCTCGGACAAATAATCATGTCCCTCGAATATGGGCGTTTTAGCAAAGACCCTTGATAAAAGATCGTAATCCCTCGACGACCCTTAATGTTGCCTTCGGTAAACGATCTAGTCCCTAAAACGACTTTGCTAAAGCGTCCCATAGGTTGCTTTCTATGACTATACAAACGTCCCACACCCGTCCCTTCACATCCAACGTTGGAGCTTCTTACCAAATCAATAGTAAGATAGCAACATCTAAAGGAGGAGGAAAAGAACATTAAAGACCTTTTGAGTAGGTAGGATGCTCCTAATTGCTTGCCTGCTCACAACAAAAACATTTTATACACCCACACTTTCAATTTGAAACATTTTCAAAAGACAAATCTTTTTGTACGCGTTATTATAGAAACGAGAACCATTACAAAGACACTTTTCAAAATCACTTTCAAAAACACATTCCATAAACACCTCTTTGAACTATTTTCAAAACCAACACTTTGTACGCGTTCTTAAAGAAACGAGAACCATTACAAAGAAGTTTTCAAAATACTTTCAAAACCCACACCACAAGCACATTTTTAAAACAAAAGCAAGTGATCTAGAAAGAAACTAAGAGCCTGTAGATAACTACGGATGAAAAGGGTGCTAATACCTTCCCTTTTCATAACCTACCCCCTGAACTCAAGAAATAATCTTGAAAGGTCTTTCTTGTTATTTTTAGCCTTTTCTTATTGGATAAAAGAAAAGTCGGTGGCGAATCTTGCTATCCGCAACAAATGCGATCAAACATAAAACACCCAAGTCAGTTCTCCCACCGTGTTACAGAAATAGAGACTCTGCTGGGGACTCCTTAAAAGTGGCGTTGCCTTAGAGCTAGATCACATTTACTTGCTTTCCTTGTTTGACTTGAATGCTTTACATTAGTTCCTTGTTTGGGTTTGTTTTGATCCTCTACCCGGATCTGGGGCACCTTTTAGGTAAGTAGCAATAAATTGTGGAAACTGTGTGGGGTATACATACATAGTTGAAGCAATAACTACGTTAGTGTGACACATTTGTTGGTACCGATATCCCTTGAGTAGTCAAGGAGAATACGGGGCCGCTGTGTGGTGTCATGAAGCACTAACTGACCTTAGAACCTTAATTGAACAACTTGGCCATTAGGAAGTAGTGAGATAGCCGGCTTTGGTGCAGTCTAAAGTTGGTTGATACTAGATGCTACACTCATTGAGATCGTACTATCAGGATATTTCGGTCGCCATTAAAGAGGCTTGCGCTGAAACAATGCCCGATGAAGAAAGATTAGTGATTTTGAGATCCCCTAGAACTTGGTTACTATTACTAGGACAGGTTGAGCCAACTAAACTTCAAGAGGGTACTTACCTACAAACTCCATGCAAGCCTAAACCTAAGGACTTGTATTCTTTGTATGTATATGACTATTTGTACATAACAACTTGCTTGCTTTTCATACTTGTACATAACATCATGACATCATACCATGGAATTTTCAATAACCATTTCAAGGATCTCAAGGGCCTATGATGCAGGGTCATATTGAACCAGACACCTGTTAAGGGGAAAGAGGATTCATTATCTAATCAAATGTCGTCAAAGACTAAAGCAAAATAACTTGAGTCAAGGGCTATGACCCACTTGACATGGTGAGCTTGATTCTCGTGGAAGAACATCCACTAATATGAAGTTCTCCAATCAAAGTTGTTGATCAAAATTCAACTTCTAACATCTTCTTGTGTTTACCCCGTGAGATCCTTGAAAACATGCATCCACATACCATGCATCATATCATGACAGACTTTTCCCATACAGGTCTCTCATCGGCTTACTGTTTATTTCAGTAGAGATGGCTCTAGAACAGACTATCAAGGAAGTTCAGACTCAAAATGCTCAACTTCAAGAAATGTTCTTGAACCTATCCAAGGGGCAAAAAGAAGTGAAAGCACTCCTCACTGGGGGCATGATCATGGGGAATCCTGAGGACAACAAGGATGCCCAGTTGGAACGGCTACAAACTGAAATGGCAACAATGAAAATCTAGATGATGGGACAACTGGTGGGCCAAATGGCTCTTATCCAAAACTTAGATCGGAGACAAAGGGAGCTAAGGACCCTCGTCAATAAACTTCATCAAGACAGTCGCAACCGTATGAAACAAACCTTCGAGATTGGGGATCAAATCATCATTCAGCCTCTGATGAGACAAGGATCCGATTTGATGGAGAGTGGACCTTCCCAAATTGTTGCTACGTCACGAGCCCAACAACCACCTTGTCAACAAGGACGGGGTAATCGGCATAAACGGAATGCATCCAATAGGCAATATACCAAACTCAACATGCCAATGTCGCAAGTCTTGCTACACATGTTGAATCTGAATTTGGTCACACTGAAGGATCCTCCTCGGAATCCTAACACTACTGCTCCTAGTTACCATCCCAATGAAAGGTGTACATATCACTCCAACAGTCTGGGGCACAATACTGATAGTTGTTGGACACTGAAAAACAAGATTTAAGACCTAGTCAACGAAGGAGAATTGGAATTCGCACAAGACGATCAACTGGAATTCTTTTATCACCCCTCAAAGGCATCCATGTGAAGTGATAGTCTGGGCGAGGAAATTTTTTGTTTATTCGAATTTTCAGTTGTAATTTCTTTGTTTGCTTAAACATTTATCTTTATGTAAAACTTTGTTTATTCTTATTAAATTATTGCATATGTTTGTCTTGAATTAATCCTTTCATTATATTTAAACTATGCTGTTTTTACTCCCTTTATGATATTCGACTCTTGTTTCAAAAATTGCAAGCCTTTAGAGGGGGATGACGAAAACGATGCCATAATCTCATACAATATGCTTTTGAACAGACCTTGTTGATGTTATACATGAGTTTCTTTCAATTCCTAAACACTGGAGTTATAAGGAGGATAATCCCTAGTCAATCCCTTTGAGCCTAAGAAGTAGGAGTTTTCTTTTTCACAAAATTGAAACCTTTAATCAAAACTTGGGGCAGGGTAGTTTCTCAGTTAATTCAAACGCGCATTCAGTCACAAGCTTTCATTTCATATACAATGAATGACATCAAAAAACATTCTTCTGGAATTAAAAGACAAAGATGGTTCCCTATAAGCATAGGCAATCATTATCTCTAAAAAAGAAAAGCCCACTAAGTCAAAACCTATGAAGAAGGCTTAAGAAAAATTGGGGCATCCCGCTGACTGTAATCTCAAAACAAGAACAGTCAGGCAAAAATCAGGGATAATAAATCAAAAATAGGTCACTACAAATCCTTGACAACATGAAAAACTTTGCAAAAACAAATGCCTTCCAACAAACTTAACTTGTTTGAACCATCACCAAAACGTCATTCCAGAGTCATTTGGAATTCAAACACATAATTAACTAAGTTTAGGACTGAAGAACATCACGAAGAATGGGCAGGTACAAATACACTCTGAGCCTTATCCTTTGTTTCTTAAACCATGAACCAGGCCATGATAAAACCTTTCAAAGTCCTAATTAAAGCATGGGTTAGTACGAAAGCATACTGTTACCAAAGGTATCCTGACTCCTGTAAGGCTTTACTCTAAATCCTGATTTGAATTCACATACTTACAAAATTCTTTTATCTGCTAAAACACATTTTCAAAACTTCAAGACAAGCATATACTTTACATTATTTTGAATATCGTTGTTTGCATATGGCTATTTGTTTGACAACTGAGAAATTCACACAACGAATATCCAGCAAACGAAAGCTCTCTCAGTGAACAAAATCACTTCAAATGGGATGACATTCCTAACCAAAAATCTCCTATTAAGCAAAGAGGCATGACATGTCTGTGATACAGTGGGAGAACTGACTTGAGGTTTTGCGTTTGTTTTCGCAAATGTTTCGGTTGAGCAAGAGTCGCCACCGACTTTTTATTTTATCCTAAGGAAAGGTTAAAAAGCACAGCAAAAACCTTTGAGATGTTTTCTTGGGCTCGGGGAGTAGATTATAGAAAGGGAAGGTATTAGCACCCTTTCTATCCATGGTTATCCATGGGCTCTTAGTTACTTGCTTAGATCAACTTGCCTTGATTTTCAATTGTTTGAAATGGTGCTTTGTGTGTGTGGTTTTGAAAAATGTTTTGAAAAGAGGACAATGTAGTGGCAACCTTTGTAATGATCCATGTTGGGATGTATACAAAAGTGTATGTCTTTTGAAAAGTTTTCAATGTTTTTGAAAGTTGTTTTGAAAGTGTTGTGATGTGTGTTTTGAAAAATAGGCAAGTGTTTTTGTTTTGCAAGTTGGCAAATAACCAAGAGCTATCTACCCTAAATTTCTCAAAGATCTTTGCTATGTTTTAACCCTTTTAACAATTTTATTCCACCATTGTATTTGGTGGAAAATCTTGTGTTAGGATGTGAACGGGACGGGCGCGGGTCATTGTTTAGATCATGATTGCAATGGTGCCAAGTGTCTTTGGGAAATCTTTCTTTAAGGGACTTGATCATTTTTAGGCAACTTTCAAAAGCGTCATCGAGGGACTATGATCATTTGTTTTGTTTTGTTTTTGCCAAAGACACCTAACATGCAACATGGCCCATTATTGAAGGCAACAAGTGGAGTAACCCTAGGGGTGTTAGTGTGCAAGTGTGTTTTATTGCATACAAGAGTTTATCTTTGAATTATGATTTTCTATTTCATTGATTTTATCTTGCCATACATATCCTAATTACTAGCAATAAGAAGCGGAAATATAAAATCCTACGTTATTACAACAATTAGGGAGTGGGGGTACACATTTGTACATGGGGGGTTCAACGAGAAAAATAGACAAAAAAGAAAATAGCAAAAAACAAGATAGAGAGAAAGAGAGAGGGAGCCAGCGCGCTGCTGAGAGGTCATCAGAAGTTCTGACTCAGACCCGCTGCCAGATGATCAACCTTTTGGTTAAACTATATGAGTCAGAACTTCTGACTCTGGCACCTGCAAAACAGAAACCTGTTAGTGGGGAAATCAGAAGTTCTAACCCCCCTGCGCTGCAAGACAGAAGTTTGTTAGTGGGGAACTCAGAAGTTCTGATCCTGCTGGAAAGACAATAACTCTCAGAAGTTCTGATATTATTGACAGCAAAACAGGCTTCAGATGTGCTAACGTCAAAGTCAACACTTGGCTTTTCCCTGTACTAATCAGAACATCTGCAATTTTGTTGTTATTCCACAAAATAGGAAACATATTTGGAACAGCTCCAGCAAATGTCAAAATGTTTCAGAGGGCAGAACCAACAAGGTCACAGGCAGGTTCTACACTGGCTCTGAATGTTTTGAGGTATGAAGATCCTCAGAACACAAACAGCAACAACATGATATTTACATTATGTTTATTTGAACATACACAACTGATGATGCTTAGCAGCGTGATGAAGGTCAGCAGGTGCTTACCTGGCTGTTGGAAAAGTTTGTGGATGAGGGCTAGCTTTTGGCTCTGATGGTATTCTGGATAGATTCTTTTTGAAAAGGATAGGTGAAGGTGTATGCGTATATAGGGTCAGAAGTTTGAAAAGGGTGTTTTTAGCTCACACAGAAAACTGGGTATTTGATGAAGTTTGAAGGTAAGAAATTCAAAGTTATGAAACATTGGAGATTTTGGCAGAGTTTCACAACACTTTCTTGCTAAAGATTTCTGTTTTTCTTCTAGTAATTTTCTGTTTCTTTGGACGCCTATTTTCAGTGGACAATGATTCTTTATTTATAGGCAAAACTCTTGTGGATTTCTTTGAACATTAAAGCGCCAACAGAGGCTGAGTTGTTCTTTAAATTCCTGGGAAGTTGTGATAACAGATAGCCTTCAGCCTAGGCTGGAACAGCAGGCGTGGATTGGGGAGAAGTGACCTCTTAGGTGGACGGTGGCGTGTAGCCCCATGCCAGAACCTGCATAAAGGAATTTTCCAAGCCACACGTGAAGGGGTTACTTGGATGAATGTTCAGGAGTGGTTGGGAGCATTAATGAGCATTAAATGGTGATGAGACTTATCAACACCAATATTCTGGTAATGGAAACCAAACTTTGAACCAGCAGTTCTGTTTCACCAAGAATCAATGTAAACCATGCTCTGGTTTTGGCTTCCTGTTGTCTTAGCAATTTCTGGGAATTCTCCTGATTTTCTGAAACGTTCCTTGGATTTGCTTCTAGACCTCCTGGGCTTAGAGATTCTGTATCAGTGTAACACCCACTCTTCTGAACTTTTCATCTTCTGATTTCAGCATGTTCTGAAAGAGCCTTCAGACTTCCTTGCTTCTTTTGCATTCCTTTAGCAAATTCTGGCTGAGCTGGCGTAACTGCTGAAAGAGTCACGTTCTGTCTGAGACTTACTTATTGAACCACATTTACAACTTCTGATTGAGCTGATGTAGCTGCTGAAGAGCCAACTTCTGACTGCGCTGCAACAAGCTTGCAACTTCTGACCGTTTCTATCTGGAGTTTGGTCCAGAAGTTCTGAAGCGCTGATTTTTTTCTTAAACACTCATATTTTAGAGAAAAATTCCAAGTACTTAGAATCTAATTTTTCTCAAGATAAAAGCGTTGTCTTTAGAGCTTGTGTGATCATCTTGCTATTGTAAATGGTTTGCTTGGGCAAAAATGACAATTCTGGACTTGGGTTTGTTTCAGAGGGACTCTGAAAATCCAAGATGATTTCCTGAAGAAAGAGAGGGCAAATTTTGGGGTACAACAGTTGCCCCTGTTCAATCTTCTTGCACCTGAAGAGTTAGATTGGCAGGCTTGCCTTTCGTAATCCGAAGGTGGAAGATGATTGAACACTAAAGTGCCCAGAAATTTGCACTCGCATAGTGGAGTATCAGCAATTATGATGGCGGGGATGGGCTTATAGATGCCATTTGGAGAGATGGTGGATAGGAGGATGGGCTTATAGATGCCATCTAGAGACGTGACAGAACTTTGTCGGTAATGGGCTTATAGATGCCATTTGGAAGTGTTGATCGCGTAAGAGATTCCTTAGCGAGAACTTGCGTACTTTGAGAAAGGAAGATGGTTTCCTGGCCTGTTACAGGTGTTGATCTTCAGTCTCTTCATGCAGATATGCCCTGGCTAGGTACAGGTATCGAATTTGGAATTGGTCGTCTACAGATATGCCCTGGCTGGATACAGGAATCGAATCTGGAAAATGTTTTCTACAGATATGCCCTGGCTGGATACAGGAATCGAATCTGGAAAATGTTGTCTACAAATATGCCCTGGCTGGATACAGGAATCAAATCTATAATCAATCACTCACAGATATGCCCTGGCTAGATACAGGAATTGAATCTGGAATTGGTCGTCTACAGATATGCCCTAGCTGGATACAGGAATCAAATCTGGAAAATGTTGTCTACAGATATGCCCTGGCTGGATACAGGAATCGAATCTGGAAAATATTGTCTACAGATATGCCCTGGCTGGATACAGGAATCAAATCTGGAATTGCAAAAGGTTGGTAGAGATAGCTTTCCTGGCTGGATACAGGTGTAAACCTCTGACCTGAGAATGAAAGATAATTTCCTGGCCTGTTACAGGGGTTGATCTTCAAACTCTTTATGCAGATATGCCCTGGCTAGATACAGGTATCGAATCTACAATCAATCACTCACAGATGTGCCCTGGCTAGATACAGGAATCGAATCTGGAATTGCGATAGTTGATAGTAATCATCTTTGGATTGACCTTTTCCTGAAAAGGAAAAACATCAGTTGTATGCAATGTCATGATGTATGAAATGCATGATGTCATGATGCTCAAAATGAGATAGTGTTGTATGCACTTTATCATGTATGTAAGCAGGATGTATGAAATGTGAAATGTCTATAAATGTATTTTCGTCTAGGAAAATAAATCCTTGACGACTGCCGAGAACTTGTTGAATCCTGGGCCGATGTTTGAAGAATAGAGTTCTTCGTTTCCGCTGGGGATGATGGTTGCAAGAATAAACCGGTAGGAGAAGATGACTCTGTTGGGGAATAAACTTGTCGGAGAGATTACTCTGCGGGGAATTACTCTGTGGGAAGAGACACTTCGCTGAGGTTTTGATGAGATCTCCGCCGGGGATTCCACGATGAACTCCGCAGGGGATTTTGCTGATAAGTTATGTTGGGGAACTTTGATGAACTCCACTGGGGATAGGAAGAATTTCGCCGAGGACGATCTTTTCCGTGGTTATTAGCTGAGGATAACCCAGTTATAAGCTCTTATGAGGAATAACTTTGAATAAAGTCCGGGAGAGGCGTCCGTACTCTGCAGGGGAGAAGCTTCCAGAATCTACTGGGGATGAGCTTCAAGACCTGCTGGGGATAATGACTCAACTCAACTGGGAAAACTTTTCAGATAGACTGGGGATAATATTCCGCCGGGGAACAACCTTATATTAAGACTGCCGGGGATGCTTGCTGAGGAATGTCTATACTCCGCTGGGGAATGTTGAGATCTTCTGGGGATACCCAACTTCCTTAAGGCTGACCGTAGACTAAATCTGTTTGAGGAGAGTATCGCTGACTTGCTAGGGGAACATTGTGCCTTTTCGGGCTGATTGGGAGACCAACTCTGCTTGGGGGAGAGTATGGCTGGATCTTGTCTTACTCTGCGGGGAGTGAAGGTATCTTGGTTACATTCTTCAGCTGAACTTACCTTAGTACCTTGGTAGACAGAGCAACTAGACTGCTATGACAATTCTACATTGCCCCCTGTTTCTGATGTCACCTGTAATTAATCCTTTGTCTCGTATGAAAATATTCATGGTTAGCAATTAACGATAAATGCATATATCAAAAATGAACATTGGACGTTCTTCGCAAAACAAAACAGAAAAAGTAAAAATAATGGATAATTTGTCTGAAAGATTGAACTTGTATTGATTTTGAAATTTGCCCGTAAATAGGCGTTTTTGTACAAGAGGCTGACGTCCTAGTAAGAGAACTCCGCCGAGCAACATAGAGTTTATGCAATTTTGAAAAAGGAAAACAAAACAGCCATGTGAAAAATAATCCCACTGGGTTCCGACTCTGCTATCGTCTTTATGTCTTCGAGCGTCTCATCACTTTGCTGCTTAGTTGAAGATGAAGCTGATTGATCGATGCTGAATTCCGGATGCAAGGTGATCCAATGAAACATAGTATTACGCTTTATCCCTAACTTTTGCCTAGACCTCCCTTTCGGGTTTTCAGTTCACCGGGATACCCATTTTTGCCCAAGCCGCCTTTTCAGGTTTTCGACTTGCCGGGTGTACAGATTTTTCATTTTCATCCCTTATTTTTGCCCGAACCTCTTTGGTTCGTCGGGAAGCCCTTATTTTTGCCTAGGTGTGTCAACCTAGCGGGTCTTTAGTCATGCGTAGTATCTTTTTACTATGTCTGCATTGGCGGGGTGAGGAAGGTCGTCACCATCCATGGTGGTTAGAATCATAGCTCCTCCTGAGAAGATATGCTTAACCATAAATGGACCTTCGTACGTAGGGGTCCATTTGCCCCTGGGATCATTTTGAGGAAGAATGATGCGCTTGATTACCAGGTCTCCGACTTGATACTCTTGTCGTCTGACTTTCTTGTTAAATGCCCTAATCATCCGTTTTTGGTACGTCTGACCATGACAAATAGCAGTGAGTCTCTTTTCGTCAATTAGGTTTAATTGATCAAGCCTAGTCTGGATCCAGTCATCTTCGCTCAAGCCTGCATCCTTCATTATCCGGAGAGAGGGTATCTGGACTTCAATAGGCAAGACCGCCTCCATGCCATAGACTAAGGAAAAGGGAGTTGCCCCCGTTGACGTCCGTGCTGAGGTACGGTACCCATGAAGAGCAAACGGTAATATTTCGTGCCAATCTTTGTAGGTTACTGTCATCTTCTGCACAATCTTCTTGATGTTCTTATTCGCTGCTTCTACAGCCCCATTCATCTTCGGCCGGTAGGGAGAAGAATTATGGTGCTGTATCTTGAATTGCTCGCAGAGCTCAGTGATCATCTTGTTGTTAAGATTGGTACCATTGTCCGTAATGATCCTTTCTGGTATCCCGTATCGACAGATCAGGTTGTGCTGAATGAACCGTGCCACGACGCTCTTGGTTACGGTGGCGTAGGAAGCTGCTTCAACCCACTTCATGAAGTAATCGATCGCTACCAAGATGAAGCGATGCCCGTTGGATGTCGTTGGTCGGATCTCGCCGATCATATCAATGCCCCACATTGCAAAAGGCCAAGGTGCTATTAAGACATTCAGAGGAACCAGAGGAATGTGCACCTTATCGGCGTAGATCTGGCATTTATGACAAGTTCGTGAGTGTTGGTAACAGTCGGCTTCCATTGTGGACCATAAATATCCTTCCCGAAGGATTTTCTTTGCCATGGTATGTCCACTGGAATGCGTTCCGAATGTACCTTCATGAAGCTCTGCCATGATCTTTTCTGCTTCAGCTTTATCCACACAGCGCAGTAAGGTTGAATCATGGTTACGCTTGTAGAGAATGTCGTTGCTGAGGAAGAATTTTACTGCGAACCTTCTCAGAAACTTCTTGTCGTTAACGGATGCACCCTCGGGATATTCTTGAGCTTCCAAGTACCTCTTCACTTCATGATACCAGGGTTTTTCAATTACCTCTTCAACCTCAAGATCACAGCAATATGCAGGCTCGTCCAACTTCCAAATGATGATCCGGGGCGCCCCGTTGTCCCATTTGACTTTGAACATTGAAGACATCGTAGCTAACGTGTCCGCCAACTGATTCTCCTCTCTTGGGAAGTGTTCAAAAGTTATCTCTTCGAAGTGGGGAAGCAATGTCAGCACATACTCCTTGTAAGGAATAAGATTTGGGTGTTTCATATCCCACCCGCCTTTGACCTGATTGATCACGAGAGCGGAATTTCCGAAGACACTCAGAAACTTGATCCTTAGGTCAATTGCAGCTTGAATACCCATGATACATGCCTCATACTCCGCCATGTTGTTGGTGCAGTTGAAACATAACCGAGCGGTGAGTGGAGTATGAGTGCCTTTGGGGGATATGATCACAACGCCGATACCATTACCCAAAGCGTTTGAGGCTCCGTCAAAGTGCATAGACCATCGGGATCCCTCCTCAGGTCCTTCATCCGGTCCAGGTACTTCACAATCAGTTACTACCATGATATCCTCGTCTGGAAATTCAAAGTTCAACGACTGGTAATCGTCCACAGGTTGGTGCACCAAATGGTCTGCCAATACACTTCCCTTGATTGCTTTTTGAGTCGTGTACTGGATGTCATATTCTGTCAAGATCATTTGCCATCTTTCTATTCTTCCGGACATAGCGGGCTTTTCGAATATGTACTTGATTAGATCCATTTTTGAAATCAACAGAGTAGTGTGAGTCAACATATACTGTCTCAGCCGGCGAGCAGCCCATACCAGAGCGCAACAAGTTTTCTCGAGCAGTGAGTACTGAGTCTCACAGTCGGTAAACTTTTTTCTCAGGTAATAAATAGCATGCTCTTTTCGGCCAGACTCGTCATGCTGCCCCAGCACACACCCCATTGAGTTGTCAAGTACTGTCAAGTATAGGATTAGAGGTCTCCCTTCAACCGACGACATAAGAATGGGTGGTTCTTGGAGATACTCTTTGATTCTGTCGAAAGCGGCCTCACATTCATCATTCCAACGTACTACTTGATCTTTCTTCAGTAGCTTGAAGATTGGTTCACAGGTAGCAGTTAGATGCGAGATGAATCGGGCAATGTAGTTCAGCCGTCCTAGAAAGCCTCTGACTTCTTTCTCTGTCTTGGGAGTTGGCATCTCTTGTATGGCTTTCACTTTGGCAGGGTCCACTTGAATACCTTTGCCGCTGACAATGAAACCTAGTAGTTTTCCAGATCTCACCCCAAAGGTGCATTTGTTCGGGTTCAACCTCAGCTTGTACAACTTCAGACGGTCAAACAGCTTCCACAGATGGTCAAGGTGCTCCTCCTTAGTTTGGGACCTTGCAATCATATCGTCGACGTATACTTCTATCTCGTGATGGATTATATCATGAAATAAAGCAACCATGGCACGTTGGTAAGTTGCCCCAGCATTTTTCAACCCAAAAGGCATGACCTTGTAGCAAAAGGTGCCCCACTGAGTAACAAAAGTGGTCTTCTCCATGTCTTCAGGAGCCATCTTGATCTGATTATAACCGGAGAAGCCGTCCATGAAGGAGAATACCTTATGCTGAGCAGTGTTGTCAACCAGGACGTCGATATGAGGCAGAGGGAAATCATCCTTGGGGCTGGCCCTGTTCAAATCCCTGTAATCAACACACATTCGGACCTTACCATCTTTCTTCGGCACTGGAACCACGTTGGCAACCCACTGAGGGTAAGAAGTCACTGCTAAAAACCCGGCATCAAATTGTTTCATAACCTCGGCTTTGATTTTCTCGGACATCTCTGGACGCATACGGCGGACCTTTTGTTTTACCGGAGGGCAGTCTTCCTTGGTAGGCAGGTGATGAACCACAATGTCGGCATCTAAACCAGGCATGTATTCGTAAGACCAAGCAAAGATTTCCATATAGTCACACAGCATCTGAATCAACCGTTGTTTCACACTGAGCTCTAGATTGGCACCGATCTTGACTTCCTTTCTATCTGTCTCGGTACCCAGATTTACCGTTTCCACTGGCTCTTCATGTGGCTGAATGGCCCACTCTTCTTGGAGTAGCAGTCTTGCAAGTTCCCCAGGAACTTCGCAATCATCTTCACCTTCGTCTTCGGCTAAGTTGATCGGATTTTCGAAGTCATAACTGGCAGTAGCAGAGTCATTACCAGCGAGATCCAGAGTGGATTGGAACCTGCATAAGTGAGTGTGTGTAAATATAGCTGTTTTGCAATATATGATAAAGAAAGAAAAAGAGCACAAGATTCGAAATGCAACAAACGTCCAATGTTTTGATTAATGATATATGAAAATGTCATACAAAAGCCCTCACAAATGGAGCCACGGTGCCCCGGGTAGGACACCGAGCCATAAAAGTTTTAACATATTGTTTGTTACAAATTGAAAACAAAAGAGTTCATTACTGAGTGACAAAAGTAATAGGGGTGAAGTCTTTGGCAGTCCAGTTGCTTGGTTCATTATCAGTTATTGGGTAGATCCAGCTGTCGAATTCCGATTCCTCCACCTCGTCTTCAATATCATTCACTCCCGGGTTGGTGATGAACACAAGAGGTCTTCTGATTCTTGCTTTACGAACAGCCTTTTGAGCCTCTGCAGTGAAGCCCAAACCAAACTTGTCAGTCTTCGGAGTAAAGTCAAGAAGTCGGCCCCAATTTGCACATTCACCCTTCTCAATCACAGCCCGGGCATCCTTTAAGGAAGCCATCTTCAAAGGAGAGTCTTCAATTACAGTTTCCGCTGACGCCAGTGTCTGAGGCACCTCTTCAAAGTGTTGAAAGGGGGTTTCAATGAATTCCCCATCCATTTCTATGTATCGGAACGAGTTTAAGTGGCTGACCATATACTCTTCTTCCCCTTGAACTGTAACAATCTTTCCTCTAACCGGGTACTTAAGCTTTTGATGTAGTGTGGAGGTCACAGCTCCGGCCTTGTGAATCCATGGACGACCCAGCAAACAATAGTAGGATGGACGGATGTCCATCACATAGAAAGTAGAATCAAACACCTGAGAACCAACCCTGATTGGGATGTCAACTTCGCCATGTACCATCCTTTTCGAACCGTCAAAGGCTCGGACAACAATGTTACTGGGCTTGAGCTCCAGACCCTCACAATCTAGCCTGTCTAGGGCCTTCTTGGGCAATACATTCAATGAAGAACCGATGTCTACCAACATATGGGCAAGAGTAGTGCCCCTGCATTCAATAGAGACATCCAGGGCGTCATTATGGTTCTTTCCTTTTGCAGTCAGATCGGTGTCAGAAAAGCCCAGACCATTACCAGCAGTCAAGTTGGCAACACAATCAGTAAATTGATCAGCAGACGTTTCTTGCGGCACATGGGCCGTCTTCAGGAAGGAGATCAGGGCCTTGGCATGGGCCTCCGAACACAATAACAGTGATAGCATAGAAATTTTTGACGGGGTGTGCCCCAACTGCTCAACAACATTGAAATCACTTTTCTTGATAATCTTGAGAATCTCCTCCATCTCTTGCTGGGAGGCTTCAACAGCGGTTGTCTTCGGCGCCTCAGTCAAGGCAGGAAAATCAGCAGCAACCCCTTTGCCCCGAGCATTAGAGGACTCGGCGGCAGGGGTAGAAACAGGAACTTGATTTGGAAGGGAAACATGCACACTTGCGGGTGTGATGATAAGAGGTTTCTGAATAACTGGCGGCGAAATATCTGGTGAAAACAGCCTACCACTGCGAGTAATCTTGGCTGGCCCGGTGATGTTGCTAACACCAGTACTTGTATCAAACTTTTGCTTCGCTCCAAGCACATAAACATCTGCCCTATAGTGCCATGGGACAGCTTTGCCGGATGTATAGGGGAGGGGCCCCGGAACTGTGATGATGATGGGAGCAAACTTCTGAGTGGACATAATTTTGACGGGCTTCTTTGAAGGAGCCTTGGGAGGTTTGTTGAAAATAGTGACAATAGAAACTTCTTCGGCAGGGACAGCAGGAACGACAATCTTCTCGAACAAGATTTCTTTGCTATCCATCAGGCTTTGGATACCTGATTTCAGCAAATGACAACCAAAAGGCGAAACAGCACATAGAAGGCAATCTTCATCACATCCCGGAAATAAACCGGCCAGCAACAGATTCCTTTTGACAGTCGATAACGGAGTAACAATCTCTTCCACAGAGGCTACATATTGGTCTTCTTCCATAGCATTCACTCCGTGCTGGGGCATGGGAGCAGTCACAACATTGGGCCTTTCAGACGCCTCAAACTGTATTTCCTTTGCATCAATAAGGTCTTGAACCTTATTCCTCAGAGCCCAACACTCGTCCGTAGTATGCCCGGGGCTATCAGAGTGATAAGCGCAACGGGCGTTGGGGTTGTACTTTGGAGAAGCTGTGTTCACCACCTTCGGAGCTTCTTTGACAGTTACCAGATTGGTTGACAGTAGTTGCGGCAAAATCTGAGACAGGGTCATGCTGAGTCGAGTGTACTGCCTTTTAGGCCTCTCACCCCTTGGTTGGTTGTATTGCTGAGGAGCAGCAGCAGGCTTTGAGATTACCAATGCATTGACAGCTTGGCGGCGTTCCGGCTTAACTTGTCTTCTAGGACCATAAACAACATTAGCCTCCTTCTTGAAAGGCTTCTTCTCAGTACTCGCAGCGGCACCTTTCTGTATCTTTCCCGACTTTATACCAGCTTCTATCCTCTCACCAGTCAAAATCAAATCTGTAAACCCAGCAGAAGAATTACCAATCAGATGATTGAAGAATGGTCCGGACAGGGTCCCTAGGAACATGTCAACAAGTTCACGGTCAGTTAGTGGTGGCTGCACCCTGCCAGCCAAGTCTCTCCACTTTTGTGCATACTCCTTAAATCCTTCGCCCGTCCCCAGTGACATACCCTGAAGTTGGGTACGCGTGGGAGCGAGGTCAGAATTGTACTGATACTGTTTGTAAAATGCGGTGGCCAAGTCTTCCCAGTTTCGGATACTGGCTCCATCCAGCTGATAGAACCACTCGAGTTGAGCCCCAGAAAGGCTATCCTGAAAGAAGTGGATCCAAAGGTTCTTGTCTGCAGTGTAAGGTTGGATCTTCCTTACATATGATCTGAGATGCATTTTCGGGCAGGACAACCCGTCATACCTTACAAAAACTGGCACTTTGAACTTCGGGGGGATCACAATTCCAGCAACTAATCCCAAGTCTTCGAAATCTAAGCCAGGAATTCTCTGCAGCTCCATAGCTGCCAACCTGTCTTCCAAGCCTTTGTACTTATCATCAGCGGGCGGGTATTGTTGGTCAGAGTAGTCTTCGTCCTCTTCAGCCTCCTCTTCCTCAACCTCGGATTCGGAAGGTACCGCAGCCGCATTCCCTTTACTGGTTCCCTCCTCAGAAGTAGGGGGAAATTCAAGCACTCTTCTGGCTTCACCCTCAAACCTTCTTCCTAGGGTAGCCACCCCGATTCTCTTCTTCTTCTTTTTCACTTGGTCTTTGTTCTCCAGCAGGGCCTTTAGATCCTCCTGACCCTTAGCCAAGGTCATCAGGAGTTGTTGAAACTGTGCGTTTTGAGACTACAAGTCCTTGACCGTTTGTTCGAGATCCATCCTACTGTAATAAACAACAGAAAGATAAGGAAACCTGGTGTGGAGACCTGCTTATGCACATGATGAATGGTATGCTTATGTATGCAATGCATTCAAGGATTTAGAACATTCAAAATTGTTGCAAAAAAAAAGAACGCACGTCATATTAATAAGAAGAAATTTGTCAGTACATAAATGCCCCATGGGCCAAATATTACAAAAACTTCTCAAGGTAAAAAGACATTGCGCATCCTCTTTGGTGAGATGTAGGTGTTGAGGGTCTCTTCCTCATGGAGTCGGCGGGTGAGCTCTAGAACCTTCTTCTTGCTGGTGTAGAAGCTGGCTTCAAAAGTGTTCCGTTCCTCCTTAAGTTGGATCCAACTCTTCTGCATCTCCTCCCACGATGTAGGCATGTCAGGATATAGGATGGTGTAGGGAACCTCTCCTTCCGTAACGGGCTCTTTAATCACAGGGAGAACATGAGGATAAGGCATCATTAGACTCTGGGCTCGGGTTCGTATCCACTTGAGATAAGACTCAAGAGGGATGGAGTTCTTGTGCCCCAGTGTCTTGCTGTCAACCTTGTTAGGCATCCTCCAAGCTCTGATGAATCTTTGGCGAAATCCTTATGCATCGTTGTCGAAGTCAAAAACTAGGTCAGGAATCAACATGTCGTAAGGGCCATCTCTTCGTGCATACCCAAATTGTCTCAAGGCTAGACAAGGGTTGTGGGTAATGCCTCCTCTAATGCCAAGTAATGGAACATTAGGGAACTCTCCACAATGATCGACAATGATGACATTTTCTCTGGACCTAGAACACCAATGTACATCAGAGTGAGTGAGGGTCATCAACCGTTGTGACCACCTTAAGCCTTGGCCATTCTTTAAGACAGATTGTGGAAGGTGCGAAATAAACCACCTTGCAAGGAGAGGAGTACAACACATGAGAACACCCCTCTTTCTCATTGTTCGAGTGTAAAATGAGTGAAGAATGTCCCCAAGCAATGTTGGTATTGGATTTCCGGATAAGAAGATCTTGACGGCGTTGACATCTACAAGCTGGTCGGGATTTGGGAACAAGACCAACCCATAGATAAGGAGGGCCACAATTTCTTCAAAGGCTTGTAGGTCCAATGAATTCCAACACTCTTGTGCCTTCTCAAACAAGAATTTGGCTAAGAAGCCTTTGACACCGCTTCTAGTTTCCCAATGCCCCTTGATGTCAGATGGCTGTAGATGTAGTGCTCGAGCAACATCTTCAGGCTTTGGTTCCTTTTCCATACCGTTGTAGGGTAGTTGATTAAGGATAGGAATTCTCAGGAGTTGAGAAAATTCCTCCAAAGTGGGCACCAACTGGTAGTCAGGGAAAGTGAAACAGTGGTGAAGAGGGTCAAAGAACTGGAACAACAACTTAATCATGTCTTCTTCAATGTTGGTGTTGACTAAGCTGAGCAGTCTACCATGTCTCTCACTGAAGGGAGAGCTTTCCAGAATTCTTGATGTGAGCTCCTTGAGTTGAGGAGGGATTCTCACAAGGTTGACTTGGATGGTTTTCCTGCGAAGAATTTCCATGACCTACAAAACAAGAACAAAGATGAAGATCTAAACCCTTGAAATGGTTAGTGAATGCATATGATGCTTTATGATGTTCATGATGTATGCACAAAACATATGTACAAGCAATTCACACCAAAACCCTAGTTTCAGGCTTGCATGGGGTCTCATAGGTAAGTACCCTCTTGAGTGTAGTTGGCTTAAAAACCTGTCCTAAAAATAGTAACCGGGTTCTAAGGAGCTCAATATCACTGGATTGTTTTCATTGTTCATTGTTTTGGTTTAGCCACTTAACTAGCGACCAAAATATTCCAAGAAAACAACCCTCAATGAGTGTAGTATCGATTATCTACCAACTTCGGACTGCACCAAAGCCGGTCATCTCACTACCCCTAATGAAAGGCCAAGATGGTCAAGTAAGGTTCTAGGTCATTAGTGCTTAGTGACATCACTCAGCGGCCCCGTACTCTCCTTGATTGAACTCAAGGGTTATCGGTACTCACAAATATGTCGCACTAATATAGCTATTGCTTCAACCATGTCGGTATACCCTGCACAGTTTCAACAATGTATTGCTATCTATGAATGTTTCCCCAAATCAGGGTGTAGGATTGCAAACCCAAACAAGAGAGCCAAGATGTAAAGCAATCAAAGCAAACAAATAGTCATGCAAGAGGGTGATCTAAGCCCTAAGGTCACTCCACTTTAAAAGAAATCCCCAGTAGAGTCTCCAGTTCTGTGATACGGTGGGAGAACTGACTTGAGGTTTTGCGTTTATTTTCGCAAATGTTTCGGTTGAGCAAGAGTCGCCACCGACTTTTTATTTTATCCTAAGGAAAGGTTAAAAAGCACAGCAAAAACCTTTGAGATGTTTTCTTGGGCTCGGGGAGTAGATTATAGAAAGGGAAGGTATTAGCACCCTTTCTATCCATGGTTATCCATGGGCTCTTAGTTACTTGCTTAGATCAACTTGCCTTGATTTTCAATTGTTTGAAATGGTGCTTTGTGTGTGTGGTTTTGAAAAATGTTTTGAAAAGAGGCCAATGTGGTGGAAACCTTTGTAATGATCCATGTTGGGATGTATACAAAAGTGTATGTCTTTTGAAAAGTTTTCAATGTTTTTGAAAGTTGTTTTGAAAGTGTTGTGATGTGTGTTTTGAAAAATAGGCAAGTGTTTTTGTTTTGCAAGTTGGCAAATAACCAAGAGCTATCTACCCTAAATTTCTCAAAGATCTTTGCTATGTTTTAACCCTTTTAACAATTTTATTCCACCATTGTATTTGGTGGAAAATCTTGTGTTAGGATGTGAACGGGACGGGCGCGGGTCATCGTTTAGATCATGATTGCAATGGTGCCAAGTGTCTTTGGGCAATCTTTCTTTAAGGGACTTGATCATTTTTAGGCAACTTTCGAAAGCGTCATCGAGGGACTATGATCATTTGTTTTGTTTTGTTTTTGCCAAAGACACCTAACATGCAACATGGCCCATTATTGAAGGCAACAAGTGGAGTAACCCTAGGGGTGTTAGTGTGCAAGTGTGTTTTATTTCATACAAGAGTTTATCTTTGAATTATGATTTTCTATTTCATTGATTTTATCTTGCCATACATATCCTAATTACTAGCAATAAGAAGCGGAAATATAAAATCCTACGCTATTACAACAATTAGGGAGTGGGGGTACACATTTGTACATGGGGGGTTCAACGAGAAAAATAGACAAAAAAGAAAATAGCAAAAAACAAGATAGAGAGAAAGAGAGAGGGAGCCAGCGCGCTGCTGAGAGGTCATCAGAAGTTCTGACTCAGACCCGCTGCCAGATGATCAACCTTTTGGTTAAACTGTATGAGTCAGAACTTCTGACTCTGGCACCTGCAAAACAGAAACCTGTTAGTGGGGAAATTAGAAGTTCTGACCCCTTGCGCTGCAAGACAGAAGTTTGTTAGTGGGGAACTCAGAAGTTCTGATCCTGCTGGAAAGACAATAACTCTCAGAAGTTCTGATATTATTGATAGCAAAACAGGCTTCAGATGTGCTAATGTCAAAGTCAGCACTTGACTTTTCCCTGTACTAATCAGAACATCTGCAATTTTGTTGTTATTCCACAAAACAGGAAACATATTTGGAACAGCTCCAGCAAATGTCAAAATGTTTCAGAGGGAAGAACCAACAAGGTCACAAGCAGGTTCTACACTGGCTCAGAACGTTCTGAGGTATGAAGATCCTCAGAACACAAACAACAACAATATGATATTTACATTATGTTTATTTGAACATGCACAGCTGATGATGCTTAGCAGCGTGATGAAGGTCAGCAGGTGCTTACCTGGCTGTTGGAAAAGTTTGTGGATGAGGGCTAGCTTTTGGCTCTGATGGTATTCTGGACAGATTCTTTTTGAAAAGGATAGGTGAAGGTGTATGCGTATATAGGGTCAGAAGTTTGAAAAGGGTGTTTTTAGCTCACACAGAAAACTGGGTATTTGATGAAGTTTGAAGGTAAGAAATTCAAAGTTATGAAACACTGGAGATTTTGGCAGAGTTTCACAGCACTTTCTTGCTAAAGATTTCTGTTTTTCTTCTAGCAATTTTTCTGTTTCTTTGGACGCCTCTTTTCAGTGGACAATGATTCTCTATTTATAGGCAAAACTCTTGTGGATTTCTTTGAACATTAAAGCGCCAACAGAGGCTGAGTTGTTCTTTAAATTCCTGGGAAGTTGTGATAACAGATAGCCTTCAGCCTAGGCTGGAACAGCAGGCGTGGATTGTGGAGAAGTGACCTCTTAGGTGGACGGTGGCATGTAGCCCCATGCTAGAACCTGCATAAAGGCATTTTCCAAGCCACACGTGAAAGGGTTACTTGGATGAATATTCAGGAGTGGTTGGGAGCATTAATGAGCATTAAATGGTGATGAGACTTATCAACACCAATATTCTGGTAATGGAAACCAAACTTTGAACCAGCAGTTCTGTTTCACCAAGAATCAACGTAAACCATGCTCTGGTTTTGGCTTCCTGTTGTCTTAGCAAGTTCTGGGAATTCTCCTAATTTTATGACACGTTCCTTGGATTTGCTTCTGGACCTCCTGGGCTTAGAGATTCTGTATCAGTGTAACACCCACTCTTCTGACCTTTTCATCTTCTGATTTCAGCATGTTCTGAAAGAGCCTTCAGACTTCCTTGCTTCTTTTGCATTCCTTTAGCAAATTCTGGCTGAGCTGGCGTAACTGCTGAAAGAGTCACGTTATGTATGAGACTTACGTATTGAACCACGTTTACAACTTCTGATTGAGCTGATGTAGCTGCTGAAGAGCCAACTTTTGACTGCGCTGCAACAAGCTTGCAACTTCTGACCGTTTCTATCTGGAGTTTGGTCCAGAAGTTCTGAAGCGCTGATTTTTTTCTTAAACACTCATTTTTTAGAGAAAAATTCCAAGTACTTAGAATCTAATTTTTCTCAAGATAAAATCGTTGTCTTTAGAGCTTGTGTGATCATCTTGCTCTTGTAAATGGTTTGCTTGGGCAAAAATGACAATTCTGGACTTGGGTTTGTTTCAGAGGGACTCTGAAAATCCAAGATGATTTCTTGAAGAAAGAGAGGGCAAATTTTTGGGTACAACAATGTCACTGTCCAATTCGTCTGGGGGCAGTCAAGGCAAGATTCCAAGAAATCTCTCAAAAAGTGCTGAGTAACTAGGGGTAGGTATCTATCTGAATCACTTGGGGTATTGAACGTGAATTCCAATAAAGGGTTACGTACGGTCAGACAAACATTTCCTGGCAATACTATAAACACTTGCTACTAGGGGCAGTGACAAATCTCCCACAAAGTCCTTTTCATAGGGAGATCCCCAGCCAGAGTTTCAATCTCTGGAAAACCTTCTTCCCAGCTGAGTTGGTCTCAAAAAGAATCCTCGAGGAGTTCTACCAAAAGAAAATGCCTCTCCAGCAGACTGGCGACATGGTTTATTTTCCCAACAAACGGCAAGATTCCCCAGCTTTAATTTTCCTCCCAGACTATCATAAATCAAGGGACCACAACTCCTCTTCACCAGTAGACTTTCCTACAATACCCAATAACTCCTGAGTAGAGCAACAGACAACGAAGATTCCTGAACAATTTTCCCCAAGCGGAAATCAACACTCTCCACAGATTTTTCTTCTCAAGCAAAATCAACATTCTCCAGTGAAAGTCGCCCAGCTTCTCAGGATTCCCCAGCAGGGTTTCACAAAGTCCACAAGCAATGCACGACGTTTCCCTTCCCCAACAGAGTTTATTTCTCTAATAATGGAGGCCCATCTATCAACACTTCAACTTCAAATATGAAGACTCACACTCTCCATTCCCAACAACAGCTAGGGATTTATTTTCCCCAGTCCAACAACATTGCATCAAAACAACTAATATGTTCAAACATTACATTCATACATCATAGCATCGAAAACACAAATGCATATATATCACGATCTAATTTATTTTGAGAAATATCATTACGCCATGCATTTCATACATCATGACATTGCATACAACAAACTCTTTACCTTTTTAGGAAAGATCAATCAACAAAAAAATTATCATCAACAAATTTTCGACAAGACATGACAACTATATGTGAATAAATCAATTATAGATCAATTCCCGAAACAGGACTGGGTGATTATCTACATGACGAATATTTTCTTCAAGACCTCTGCTGGTTCAGTTTAAATTTATCAATGGTTTATCCTGATTCCTTTTTGGTAGACGCTTCCTCTGGTTCAGATAAATCGCTAAGATTTATTCTGATTCTTTCCAGTTAAAGAATATTCATGACCTCTGCTGGTTCAGTTTAGATCGATCAATGGTTTATCCTGATTCCTTTCGGTAGACGCTTCCTCTGGTTCAGATAAATCGCTGCAAGATTTATTCTGATTCTTTTCCAAACCTCTGCTGGTTCAGTTTAAATTGATCAATGGTTTATCCTGAATCCTTTCCGATAGATATTTTCTCTGGTTCAGATAAATCGCTCCAAGATTTATTCTGATTCTTTTCCAGACCTCTACTAGTTCAGTTTAAATCTATCAATGGTTTATCCTTATTCCTTTCCAGTAGACACTTTCTCTGGTTCAGATAAATCGCTCCAAGATTTATTTTGATTCTTTTCCAGACCTCTACTGGTTCAGTTTAAATTGATCAATGGTTTATCCCGATTCTTTTTCGGTAGATATTTTCTCTGGTTTAGGTAAATCACTCAAAGATTTATTCTGACTCTTTCCATTTAAAGAATATTCAAGACCTCTGCTGGTTTAGTTTAAATTGATCAATGATTTATCCTGATTCCTTTCCGGTAGATGCTTCCTCTGGTTCAGATAAATCGCTCCAAGATTTATTCTGATTCTTTTCTAGACCTCTGCCGGTTCAGTTTAAATTGATCAATGGTTTATCCTGATTTCTTTCTGGTAGATGCTTCCTCTGGTTCAGATAAATTGCTCCAAGATTTATTCTAATTCTTTTCCAGACCTCTGCTAGTTCAGTTTAAACCTATCAATGGTTTATCTTGATTCCTTTCTGGTAGACAATTACTCTGGTTCAGATAAATCGCTCGAAGATTTATTCTGATTCTTTCCAGTTAAAGATTATTCAAGACCTCTGTTGGTTCAATTTAAATCGATCAATGGTTTATCCTGATTCCTTTCCGGTAGACGCTTCCACTAGTTCAGATAAATCTCTCCAAGATTTATTCTGATTCTTTTCCAGACCTCTGTTGGTTCAGTTTAAATCGATCAATAGTTTATCCTGATTCCTTTCTGGTAGATATTTTCTCCGGTTCATATAAATCACTCTAAGATTTATTCTAATTCTTTCTAGTTAAAGAATATTCAAGACCTCTGCTGGTTCAGTTTAAATCGATCAATGGTTTATCCTGATTCCTTTCCAGTAGACGCTTCCTCTGGTTCAGATAAATCGCTCCAAGATTTATTCTGATTCTTTCCCAGTTACAGTCAAATTCAGACTTAGTCTAATTTCTGTCAACAATCACCTTTGGATGGCATCTATAAGCCCATCTCCGACAACTCTCCAAATGACATCTTTAAGCCCATTCCCTACACAATTAACCACCACATCATCAGGTGAAAATTTTTGGGCACTCTAGTGTTCAATTATCTTCCATCTTCAAGTCACGAATGGCAGATTCTCCAATCTAACTCTTCAGGTTTAAGAAGATTGAACAGGGGCAGCTGTTGTACCCCAAAATTTTCCCTCTCATTTCTCAAAGAATTTCTCACAAGGATTATCAAAATTCAAGCTTGCACAAGTTCATTTGGATTTTCCAGCATCAAGTTAGAGAGGAAGCTGTTAAAAAATGGGAAAACAGATAAAAATAATATTTTTGACAAATTGAAGAAAAAACAAGTCTTCTTAGATTCACCTCTTTCGATTGGCCTTTTGGCCTCTTTTTATGCAAGCTTGGCTTGCATCCTTTGACTGGGCATGGGCCTCTGGCACGTTGGCTTTGATTCACAAGGAAAGAGCTTCCTGCATGCAACCTTCGATTGCATCTTTGGCCTCACAGGATTTACAGTGCAATGAGTGCCTATGTGCCTGCTTCGATTGGACGTTTGATGCTTGCATGCCTTTGTTGAGTGGACAAATATTCCACTCCATGCTTGCTTTGACTCACAAAGTGATGGTTGGCTATATGTAGCCTTTGATTGAGCCACAGATTCCTTCTTGCATGCAAGAGGCTCCGACCAGGCACAAGGCAAGAGCCTCATGTAGCCTCCTTCAATTCCAAGACAAAGAGCCTCTTGATTGATGTCCTTCGATTCAGGAGGTAAAGGCCTCTTTTTTGGTCTCCTTCGATTGCACATTTGGCCTCTTGCATGCCTATTTCGTTTGGGGCATGTGGCCCTTCTTTGTTACAAGCTTCGATTGCACATTTTTCCCCCTGCATGCCTTCTTCATTTGGGGCATGTGGCCTTCCTTTGTTGCAAGCTTCGATTGCACACTTTATCCTCTGCATGCATTCTTCATTTGGGGTGTGTGAATCCTTCAGTACAATTTTTTGGTTACATCCTTTCGTTTGGCCATATGACCCCTTGCAGGTAAGTTTGAGTGGGCAGTATCTCCCTTGGAAATAGTTTGCTTCAACACACAAATTCTACACCATGCCATTGTCTCGTGCGAAAGAAGCACCATGGTGGCACATTCGAAGGACTTGTCAGACATGTCTGGATGTCCCAATAGAATGACTTGTTTTATTGGTCTACTCCAAGAGCATATATTTGGACCATTCAAAGGAACCCACAAAAGGCCTGGTCGAAGGATACTCCTCTGAGCCCTTCGAAGGACACTTTGATTTGAAATAAGGAAATGTTGTTGAGGAGTCTGGTCGAAGCATAGGGCTAGGGGGTCAAAACAAAAGGTTGAGATGCCCAAAGGTACTTGCTAACCAAGTCCCATGCGCTGCCAAGTTCAGGCCTAATACACTGGCCATAAAATTCCAAAACTGTTGCACAACAGTCCTGAAACACTGCCCCATTCTTGCACCAAAATGGCATACAGACACTTCCCCTCTAAAGCTACAAAAAGCAATTTACTCAAATTGTTCAAATTATTTTGTTTTCCCTCCAAAATTTCAGCCAACTTTGCCTATAAATAGGAAGCTCCATAACATGTATAAGGGGTTGGACAACACATCCAGAGACTTGTGGGTGGTGGAACGAATCATCAAAACTCTCAGAAAAACTCCAACACTCTCAAACACTTAAACACATTTTCAAACACAAATCCATAATCCAAACACTTGCTTATTTCGAATATGAAGTAACCCCCTACACCTTGGCCCTTCAAATCCAGTAGAAAGAATATCACACTTGTTCTTCTCCTTCGAATCCAGCCTTAGAAACGTCACCCTCGTTTCTTCCCTTCGAATCCAGTAGAAAGAACATCAGACTTGTTCTTCTCCTTCAAATCCAGCCTTAGAAACATCACCTTTATTTCTTCCCTTCGAATCCAAGAGTATCCAGGGCAGCAACTAAAGGTCTAGCTCACACACCCCAGCTTCAAGCAAGGTAAGTCACTCTTAACCTTGAACCTTTCATTTCTAGTATAACATGTGAATAAACTTTCTTTTCGTTTCAAACATGTACATACCATTGTTCTTCTTTTTGTTTCCACCCTTTTAATTTGTTTTCATCGCTAATCCTTTTGTTTTTGTTTCTTGAGTTATTAAATATGCTTTAAGAATTAACCTGGCCATAAGACAATGCTAGCATGGCTTCAGGCCATGTTTCTATTTAAAATCTCAAATAAAAGAAACAAGAGGAAGGAAGTATGAAACGAAGCCTTAGGATTCTACACTAACTTCCAGGTTCAAATGAAAAAGACAACCAGAAGGATGGCCATACTGATCTCCAGGCTCCAATCAAAAGAAGCAGCATGGAATTTAAGGTGAAGAGGGCACTCCATATTGAACGAAAGAAGCATCCAGAAAGTCAGGCTACACTACCCTGACTTCCAGGCCCCAGTCGAAAAGCACGCCCACACTGACTTCCAGACCTAATCGAAAGGCACACCTTCACTACTTCCAGGCCAAATCGAATGGAGCCAGAGAAGCAGAATCGAAGGATGCTTCTACCTAAATCGAAAGAACCTTTTCTTCTTTCCTTTATTTTATTTTTCCTTTACATTTTCTTGCTATTTCAATATAGTTGTAATAGCGTAGGATTTATTTTCTGCATTTTATTGCTTTTTGTATAAATGTTAGTAATTAGGATGTATGGCAAGATAAAAACCAACAAGTAGACAACCTAAAAAATCAAAGACAAAATGCATGCAATCAAACACACTATACACACATGCACCCTTAGGGTAATCTCACTTGTTGCCTCGGAAAAAATAGTCATGTCCCTCGAATATGGGCGTTTTAGCAAAGACCCTTGATAAAAGATAGTAGTCCCTCAATGACCCTTACTGTTGCATTCGGTAAACGATCTAGTCCCTAAAACGACTTTGCTAAAACGCCTCATAAGTTGCCTTCTATGACTATACAAACGTCCCACGCCCGTCCCTTCACATCCAATGTTGGAGATTCTTACCAAATCAATGGTAAGATAGCAACATCTAAAGGAGGAGGAAAAGAACATTAAAGACCTTTTGAGTAGGTAGGATGCTCCTAATTGCTCGCTCTCCCACAGTAAATTTTTTTTATACACCCACACTTTCAATTTGAAACATATTCAAAAGACAAAGCTTTTTGTATGCATTCTTATAGAAACAAGAACCATTACAAAGACACTTTTCAAAATCACTTTCAAAAACACATTCCACAAACACCTCTTTGAACTATTCTCAAAACCAACACTTTGTACGCGTTCTTATAGAAACGAGAACCATTACAAAGACATTTTCAAAATACTTTCAAAACCCACACCACAAGCACATTTTTCAAACAAAAGAAAGTGATCTAGTGAGCAACTAAGAGCCCGTAGATAACTACGGATGGAAAGGGTGATAATACCTTCCCTTTTCATAGCCTACCCCCCGAACTCAAGAAATAATCTCGAAAGGACTTTCCTGTTCTTTTCAGCCTTTCCTTATTGGATAAAAGAAAAGTCGGTGGAGACTCTTGCTATCCGCAACAAATGCGATCAAACACAAAACACCAAAGTTAGTTCTCCCACTGTGTTACACGAACCATCACCAAAATATCATTCCAGATTCTATTGGGAGATAAGTGCATAATTAACTGAGTGTAGGGTTGAAGAACATCATGAAGAACGGGTTGGGTACAAATAAACTTTGAGCCTTACCCTTTGTTTCTTAAACCGTGAACCAGGCCACACTACAACCCTTTAAAAGTCGGAATTGAAGCATGGGTTACTTCGAAAGTATACTGTCACAAAAGGTATCCTGACTCTTGTAAGGCTTACTGTAAATCATGAGTTGAATTCATATTACAAAATTCTTTGATTTTCTAAAAATGCATTTTCAAAAACTTCAAGACAAACATAAATTTTGCATTGTTTGAATACCACTGTTTATATATGGCCAATAGGTCGACAACAGAGAAATTCACATGGCGAATATCTAATGAACGAAAATTCTCTCAAGAAACAAAATCACTTCAAATAGGATGTCACTTCCAATGACAAATATCCCATAATCAAGGGGGCATGATAGGTTATTGTCCAACTCATCAGTGGCAGTCAAGTCAAGTTTCCAAGAAATCTCTCATAAAGTCCTGAATAGCCAGGGGCAGGTCTCCACCGGAATCACTTAGAGAATTGAACATGAATTCCAGTAAAGGGTCACGTATGACCAAGTAAACCTTTTTTTAGCAGTACTACTATGGACAATGACAAATCCCTACAAAGTCCCTTTCATAAGGTGACCCCTAGTGAAGTCGCCAGAGTCACCTCTATAAGGTTATCCCCACAGAATAATCTTCATGGATAAGGGTACAATCCCCCACAAGGCTATCCCCGACAAGCGTAAAAGCATCTTTAAACAAAATTGGGGCATCCTCCAACCGATGACATAGTCAAACTCACCAGCGGATAGAGGAGTTTGATCTTGTCCCAACAAAAACACACATCATGCCAGTTCCCAAACAGATGGAAATTGCCGGCAGTTTATCATCTTCTAGATACAATGCAAATACAATCTATATACAAATTTATTCTGACATTCATTCCAGACTCTCCTGCAAATAAAGTTTAGATATGATCCAGATATGGATGTCATTCTAATACTCATTCAATACATCCTCAGATACAATCAAGCTTTGGATTTATTCTGACATTCCCCAACCGACTTTAGTCTTCCAAAACTTGAAAAGGAACCTTGTAAAAATTCTTCGCCAGACGAATTCATTTCCCCAGTAAGATCGTCAGAATACTTTCCAAAATAGGGTTTATTTCCCCAACAGATTACAACCTCCCCAACTTGAGTCTTTTCCTCAGACTACTACACATCACTGATAGAACTCCCCTTGTCCCCAGCCAAGTTGATACTATCCCCAGTAAGTAGCTGCGAAGCCTGAAATCTGACCAGATAACAGTTAACTTCATTATCCCCAGTAAGTTGTTGTGAAGCCTGGAATCCGACCAGATAACGGTTAACTTCATTCTCCTCAGAAAGTTGCTGCGAAGCCTGGAATCCGACCAGATAACAATTAACTTCATCCTACCATAAAGTTGTTGCGAAGCCTGGAATCTAACCAAATAACAGTTAACTTCATCCTACCAGTAAGTTGTTGTGAAGCCTGGAATCCAACCAGATAATAGTTAACTTCATCTTACTAGTAAATTGCTGCGAAGCCTGGAATCCGACCAGATAACAGTTAACTTCATCCTACCAGAAAGTTGCTGCGAAGCCTGGAATCCGACCAGATAACAATTAACTTCATCCTACCAGTAAGTTTCTATGAAGCCTGGAATCTGCCCAGATAACAGTTAACTTCATTATCCCCTCTAAGTTGCTGCGATGCTTGGAATCCGACCAAATAACAGTTAACTTCATCCTCCCCAGAAAGTTGCTGAAAGCCTAGAATTGCACCAGATAACAGTTAACTTCATCCTCCTCAAAAAGTTACTGTAAAGCCTGGATTTCAACCAGATACGAGTCAACTATTCCTCCCCAGATAAATCTGAGGTTTAATCATATTTATTATCCAAGTCAAGGCATATAAGAGTTAAATTACCCAGTAGAGTAATGGTCAACAAAGATTCATGAATTCTACTCCTCAAGCAGAAACCAACATCCCCTGCAGAGTTTCCTCAAACAACAAACAAGAATCCCCAGTGGAAGTATTCAAGATAAAATTTAAGATACTTATCCATAAAAATAGTCAGAGATTTATTTTTCCAGACGAAGATACACTTCAACAACATTTCACATTCATACATCAGAGCATATGCATACGAAACGCATATAGCACAACCTCATTTTTGAGAACATCATTATGAAATGCATTTCATACATCACGATAGTACATAAAGCTAACTCTTTACCTTTTCAGGAAAAAAATCAATCAACATATAATTATCATCAACAATTTTCAACAAGTTCCAGATTGATTCCTGAAACAAGACAGGGCAAATATCTATGAACAACAAGTCCAATATTAGTTCCTGAAACAAGACAGAGTAACTATCTACACGACCAAACAAAGCAATCTCACATGGGTTCCTTCTCATACACGACCAGACGAAGAAATCTTACACAAATTCCTTGTCATATACTTTCTCATGCAGCTTCACACGAGCTCATCCTGAAGAAATATTACACGAGTTCCTTCTCATATATTTCCAGATGCAGCTTCACATGGGCTCATCCTGAAGTAATCTTACACGTGTTCCTTCTCATATACGTTTCCATATGCAGCTTCACACGGGCTCATCCTGAAGAAATCTTACACGGGTTCCTTCTCATATCTTACACAGATGTAGCTTCACACAGGCTCATCCTAAAGCAATCTTACACGGGTTCCTTCTCATAAATTTCCAGATGCAGTTTCACACGAACTCATCCTGAAACAGCCCTACACAGGCTCCTTCTCATGAATTTCCAGATGCAGTTTCACACGCACTCATCCTGAAACAGCCCTACACAGGCTCCTTCTGATGAATTTCCAGATGCAGTTTCACACGGACTCATCCCGAAGCAGACCTACCCAAGCTCCTTCTCATATATTTCTAGATGCAGTTTCACACGGACTCATCTTGAATCATCCTTACCCAGGCTCCTTCTCATATATTTCCAGATGCAGTTTCACACGGACTCATCCCAAAGCAGCCCTACCCAGGCTCCTTCTCATAAATTTCCAGATGCAGTTTCACACGAACTCATCCCTAAGCAACCCTACCCATGCTCTTTCTCATATATTTCCAGATGCAGTTTCACATAGACTCATCCTGAAGCCGCCCTACCCAGGCTCCTTCTCATGTATTTCCAAATACAGCTTCACACAGACTTATACTGAAGCAATCTTACATGGGTTCCTTCTAATTTATTTACAAATGCAGATTCACACGGGCTCACCCTGAAGCAATCTTACACGGGTTCCTTCTAATGTATTTCCAAATACAGCTTAATACAGGCTCATCCTAAAGCAATCCAGCACGGGTTCCTTCTAATAAATTTTCGTACAAGGCTTAACATGGGTCCATTCCAGCATATCATTCAGATTCAATCAACCAAATATTTATTCTGATACTTCTCTGACACCTGCTATTTTAGTATAAATTGACCAAAGATTTATTCTGATGCTTCTTCCAATCTCTATAAACAATCACCTTGGATGGCATCTATAAGCCCATCTCCGAAAAGTCTTCATCACCTCTCCAAATGACATTTGTTAAGCCCATTTATGATGCAATCAACTAGCATATTACTTTATGCATCAGCGAGTGCAAATTTCTGGGCACTCTAGTGTCCAATCATCTTCCACCTTCAAGTCACGAATGGAGGATAGACCAATCTAACTCTTCAGGTTTAAGAAGATTGAACAGAGACATCTGTTGTATCCTAAAATCTGCCCTCTCATTTCTCAAGACATTTCTCACAAATATCTTCAATGGCTCAAAACTACACAAGTGTTGACTAGGTCAAACCATCTCCTCAACACTGATGCTTCAAATTAGGGTTTGATTTTCACAAGGACAATTGGACTTATAATGCCTCAAATTAATTTCATGGATCATTATAGACCTCCAAGAATACTAATGTCAAGTTTCAAGTCTTGAATCATAATTTTTCTCAGTCAAATTCTTAGATGACTGAAAATCAACTGTATTGAGTAAAAAGTCAACTGTGATCAACCTAAGTCAAACTTCATGATTTTTGGCCAACATCAATTTCAAAGATCATAGTTCATCAAGATATTTAAAAACATGAAGCTTGATCATCAAGAAATCATGAATGTCAAAAGTCAATGTCAAAAGTCAAACTTTTCAAGACTTGGAAATATTTGTCTAAGTGTTTTTACACATGATAATTTCATTATTTCATGTCAATCTTTCACCAAGATGCAAGATGATTCAAAGAAAACTTTCAACATGAAAGTTATAGATCTTGACGAGATCTACAACTTTTCTTTGCTGATCAAGTCCTAGAAGTGCTTGGATTTTGAGTTATAAATTCCTAAAGTCATGACATATTTCATAAAACACTTAGAGAAATTTTCAACAGGTTTTGGTGAGTTTTTATCTCAACTTCTTGGCCAATTTTCATCAGGTTCCAATTTGATTTATCCAAAATGGCCAACATGAAAGTTTTAGACAATGTTACAAGTTTTTCAAAATGTCAAGGAGCATGAATTTATCATACTTGAGCTAGATGATTCTAAGGCATGAAGTTGGGCATCCATTCTTGAAATACAAGGCATTTTGTGATGAACACACAACCAAATCCTTATGCCATGCTGCATAATCCCATGTTGCAGGCCTTCTAACTATAAAATCTCACCATAATTTAATGTTTACACCTACTCTTGAGCTATTACCTAAGTGTTTGAGACATTGTCCAAAAGATCTTTCCATTTATGGCACAAAAGCACCATTGCTATTCTTGAAAAGTAAGCTTTTGGTACAAAATTTGTCGTGAGCCCATACCTTGCTTACTTCTGATTATACTCCACCATAAATCATGGAAAGTAGACCCTCTATACCAGCAACTTTGGTACTTCATCTTAGGACCATGGAAGACTTGGCATAACTTAATATTTGCATTCCAACCAAACCATAATTTGTTATCTTGCAAATCTGATTAATTCAACTTCCCAAACCTTTTCTCTATAAATAGAGAGGTTATTTGCAAGCTAAAGGGGCCATATTCTTGTGTGTTGAAAAATCATCAAACCCCCTTATACTCTAAAAAACCAGAACTATTCACAAAACCTCCATTTCCGAGCTTTAAAACCAAAATCTTCAAATCTCTCAAACCTTGCAAATCTTGTCCAAGCAAACCATCTAAATACTTCATATACATCATATAGAAGTTGATCAAACACCAAAGCAACTTCTGTAACATCACTATCAACATTCTCCAAACTCAAAAACAGCCACTTGACTTCTCCAAGACAATACAACAACTCTAAATCAAAACATGAATTTCAGTTTCAAGGTAAGTTTTCTTGACTTTGAACTCTTCATACAAGCATCATTAGTGGTTCATTTGTGAAGATAAAATGTAGATATCATAGCCCTGGAGCTAACTAAATTCTTACTTTTCATTTTCACTAACCATGTGTTGAGAACTGACTTATATATGTGAAAGAATAATGTTAGAAGTAAAAAACAACAGTATGAGTCGATGCATATCTTTTTGAGTCGACTCATATTAGGTATAAAACAGGTTATGAGCCGATACAATGCATTATGCATAAATACATATGTTATCAAAACACATTACAAAGAGAAAAAATGTGTATGAGTCGATGCAAAACACGAATGAGTTGATGCAAAACAAATATGAGTCGATGCAAATCATTATGTATCGATACATACTGAATTGGTTTTAATTTCCAGGAGCAAAAAAATGCTATGTATCAATGCATAATTGCATGTGTTGATGCATAACAGATAAGATCCGATGCAAACTGGTGTACCCCAAAATTTTCCCTCTCACATATCAAATATTTTCTCACAAAGATCTCTCTTGGTTCAAGACTACACTAGGGTTGATCAACTCAAAACACCTCCTTAAGCACTGATGACTAAAATTAGGGTTTGATATTGCACAAGGATAATTGAACTTTCAATGCCTCATATGACTTTAATGGATCATTATGGACCCCCAAGATTACTCATGTCAAGTTTCAAGCCTTGAATCACATTTTTGCTCAGTCAATTGAGCAGTTGACCTAAAAATCAGTTGTATTGGGGAAAAAGTCAACTGTGGCCAATTTACACTCAAACTTCATAATTTTTGACCCATATCAACATTATAAACTCATATGTATCATTTGATCAAGTTTGGACCATAATTCATCAAGAAATTTGATCAAATCATCAAAAGGGCAAAATGGTCAAAATTAGGGTTTTGACTGAGAAAGGGTAATTCTTGATTTTTGACCTAGAAAATGGTTAATTGGTTTGAGGCATGATCTCAAGAGTTCAATTTCATAATTTTGACCTAATGGCATGTGTGATACGGTGGTAGAACCGACTGTTAAATACTGGTTTGCGTTTTTTGTTCGCAAATGTCGCGGTAAGCAAGAGTCGCCACCGACTTTTATTTCATCCAATAAAGGAAAAGGAAAAAGAATAGAAAAAACCTTTTTTTGAGAATATTCTGAGTACGGGGGGTAGATTATAGAAAGGGAAGGTGTTAACACCCTTTCTATCCATGGTTTTCCATGGGCTCTTAGGTACTTGCTCATTTTGAAATTGCTTGTGAGTGCTTGTTTTGAAAAGTTTGACTTTGTGATAACCCTTGTATCAGTCCTCAAAGGTGTGACGTAGTTGTTTTGAAAATTTGTTTTGAAAAGTCTAAGTGTGAAAAGTTTTTATTTGAGCAAGTACCTACTAGCATCTACCTACTCAAAAAAAGATTGTTTCTATTCTCGTTTCCTTTAGACAACGCTATCCTACTATTTGAGAAATAGGTAGCACCGTCGTTGGAGTTTGTAAGGGACTATACAAAGGGACGTAATGGTCATTGAAGGCAACATGTAAGAATACCTTAGCATTTCGAAGGGACTGTCATCATATATTCGTAGGCAACATCGAGGGACAAGATCATTTCTCGTAGGCAATTCGAGGGACATTACAGGACTATGATCTTTATGATGACTTTTAGATTGAGGGTCTCTTGCTAAGATATCCCGACGTTCAAGGGACATTACCATTGTTTTCCGAGGCAACCAAGTGAGGCATACCCTAAGAGTGAGCATGTGCATGTGTGCTTTTTTAGTTAATTATCTTTGCACAATTAAGGTGATCTACTGTTTTAATTGTCAGTTTGTCTTTCCATACAATCCTATTAACATACATCTAAGCAGTTTATAATTTGTGGAATTAAAAGCAAGAAAGTTTAAAGTCCTAGCTATTACAAGGCTTTTGTAGATACATAATTATTTTGGACTGAAAATAAAAATGCGGAATTTAAAACCCTAATTACTATTACATCCCGGAAGCAATTACATAATTAGAAAAAAATGCGAGAAAAGATAAATCTACGCTATTACATTGATAATGCGACCTATACAATTTTCCTAGAAATTAAAATATAAAAGAATAAATAAAAAGAAATTAAGGAGAAATTAAAACCTAAAATTCTAAGTTAATGTTTTTGGTGATTTTTTTATGAAAAAGTGATTTATGATAATTAATTAAACAAACCTAAAAAACCTAATCAATTTTAATTAGTAAAAAATGTTAATTTTGAAAAAAAGTTAATTAAAATACCTAAATCCTAATTAATTTTAATTATTAAAAAAATGTTAATTTGGAAAAAAATGTTAATTAAAAAAACCTAAAACCTAATTAATTTTAATAAAAAAAAGGTTTAAAAAAGTTTATGTCTAATGATTAATAAAAAAGATTAAGTTTGCCAAAAAATAGATAGGGGAAGAAACATCAATGAAAAATAGGGTTATAAAATAAAGATAATGCAAATGTCATGGGTGGTTGTTGAACCAAAAATTAATTTAAAACTTAAAATTAAATTAAAACAAGACCTAAAATTAATTATTCGAGTTTAGGAGGAAAAATCAAAGGTTTGTGAAAAATGTTAAGTTTTATGGAAAAAAGTTTTAAACATAAAGAATTAAAATAAGTAAAAGGATAAATATAGGAAGAAAACCAAAACTAATAGGGGCGGTTGTTGAACCCACGCCCATAACCTTCTCAGGATGTCTGCCTCGTCATGCATTGGTGGTTGTTCTATTTTGGCCATTAGTGTTTCGGCCTTAACGTTCTGTAATAAACCTGCATGAGACCATAATAGTCAAACCCTTTTGATCATGGAGATCAAACCAACCTTATCCTTACTGGAGAAGTAGTGAGATGTGGGTTTGTGACAAGGATGACTTGTTTGTAGTGAGATGAGGATTTGTAATAAAGATTTCAAGGTTTTAGCGTTCTTGAAAGAATTTGATATTCTGATAGCGTTGTGGCAAAGGTTTTTTTTTTGTTTGTGTGAAAAGAATGAGATTATATAATGGAATTTAGAGAGAGAAAAAATGGGCTTTGAATGTGCAATTGGGCCTCCAATGTTCACTTGAGTCTGCCACGTTCTAGGAAAAATTGCAGGGGCTTAAGTGCAATTTTTGAAGTTGAAATGTGAAAACAAAATGTACCTGACATCGAGACCTAACTCCTATCCAAAAATGGGCTCAATCGGATAAACGGTGAATTATTTATGAATTTTTGAAGTTTCAGTTCATATAAACTTATTTTGGGCTCTAGTGTCGACTCTGACACGTTCTTCAATAAAAACCTGGTATTGATCGGAGCATAATCCGGTCTCAACTTTGGAAGAAAAGTTGTAGATCTCTGAGTCAGTGACCTTGTGTAAAAAGATGGGCCCGATTCGATAAAAATTGACCGAGTTATGAATTTTTAAAGTTTCGACCCAGATGAAATAATATTCAGCATTCAGGATTTTCGGCGCGTCACCCGCACTCTGAGCAAAAAACGAAGGCCTTTTGGATCTTGTTCGAACTCAATACCTCCTGAAAAAACTTAGGCAACTCAATTTGTGAAATTTTGGCGCCGGAACCAGCTCGATACAATGAACATTGACCAAGTTATGATTTTCTTAACATGACGCAAATAAACTTCTGTCACAAATTTTCTCTATGAAAATACTTGATAAATCCGCATTTTTGAAGATCTTCTGATCGAAATTGGCTTCCAGTCGTGAGAGTTGAAAACGTAGATGACGTCAATACGGAATTTTGGCCACCGGAACAGGTTCAAAATGAGCCAAGATCTTCAAGTTATGAATTTTTTAGTGTGTAAAAATTGCACTTTCATCACACTTTTTCACCATATTTCATCGAGAAAACTCACACATTCGGAGACCTTCTTTAAAGAATTGACTCTTGAGACGAACCTGAATTTAAGAATACGTTATCAGAGATATCTTGGTGAAAGAAAACCTGAATATGACGCGTCGGGTTGGACTTGTGAATCTTTGAACCCCGAATCGTTGCAAAAAGGCGAACCGATCTTCATCACGGAAAATACTCTGAGAATATCAATTGACGAAATAAGCGTCACTTGTAACCTGAAGAAGCTTGATAAATATACCTTTATTCCATAACCATAAAACCAATAATATGCGTGTATGAAAAGAGGGCAAATTTTGGGGTACAACAGCTGCCCCTGTTCAATTTTCTTAAACCTGAAGATTTAGATTGACTTGTCTGCCTTTCGTGATCTGAAGGTGGAAGATGATTGAACACTAGAGTGCTCATAAATTTGCACTTGTCTGTAATGATGCTTGACTATGTAGGTAGTATCGGGAATAGGCTTAAAGATGCCATTTGGAGGAGATGACGGAAGGTCACTGGAGATGGAATTAAAGATGCCATCTAGAGGATGTTGATTTCCCGAGATAGTCCTTTGATGAGAATTCATGTTCCTGTCGTTGAGGAGGAGTCTGCTGAGGAATGTTGGTATCTGTCTTGGGAGAAATAGAATTTTAGGAGCTTCAGTCGTCCGTTATTCTACTGGGGAATCTTCTCTTGGTCGAGGAGGTGAAAATGAACTACTATCTGGTCGTGATCCAGGCTTCATAGTGATAAGATCGACTGCTATCTGGTCGTGCTCCAGGCTTTACAGTGACTTAATGGGGAGATGAGATTAAACTTGCTATCTAGTTGTAACCCAGGCTTTGCAATTTCTCAATTCTTACCTGGTCGTACTCCAGGCTTCAGAAGGAATTAAGTTGTTATCCGGTTGCATCCGGGCTTCAACTTGAATTTAGGGAACACTAATATTTGGTCAACTCCGGGCTTCTTAATAATTGTCCAGGTAAACTTCTATTTGGTCGAAATCCAAGCTTTGCAGTGTCTTGTACTGTTATTTGGTTGTAATCCAGGCTTCAGTATTCTTTGCCGCTATCTGGTCGTAATCCAGGCTTCACGGTGTCCTATACCATTATCTGGTCGAGTCCAGGATTCATCGTGTTTGGAGAAATCAAGATATTATCCGGTCGAATACGGGCTTCATAACTTACATTAAAGATATACCACTATCTGGTCAACTCCAGGTTTCGTAGTATTCTTGGTTGCTATCTGGTCGTAATCCAGGCTTCACAATGTCTTATACCATTATCTGGTCAAGTCCAGGCTTCATGATGTCTTATATTGCTATCTGGTCGTAATCCAGGCTTCACAATAACTTGCTAGCTGTTATCCGGTCGATTTCCGGGCTTCACGGCTTGTGTTTATGACATACCACTATCTGGTCGCTTCCAGGCTTCATGGTGTCTTGTACTGTTATCTGGTCGTAATCCAGGCTTCACAGTAACTTGCATTGCTATCTGGTCGTTCTCCAAGATTCACAATAACTTGCTGGGGATTAAACTATTATCCGGTCGAATCCGGGCTTCATAGCTTAAATTTAAGATAAACCACTATCTGGTCGATTCCAGGCTTCGTGGTATTTTGATACTGTTATCCGGTCGTTCTCCGGGCTTCGCAGTAACTTGCTGAGGGTTAAGCTGTTTTCCGGTCAATTTCCGGGCTTTATAGCTTAAATTTAAGATATACCACTATCTGGTCGATTCCAGGCTTCATGGTATCTGGAGAAATCAAGATATTATCCGGTCGATTTCCGGGCTTCATAGCTTGAATTTAAGATATACCACTATCTGGTCAATTCCAAGCTTCGTAGTATTCTTGAGAAATCAAGATATTATCCGGTCGATTTTCGGGCTTCATAGCTTGCATGTAAGATATACCACTATCTGGTTGATTCCAGGCTTCATAGTATTATGGAGAAATCAAGATATTATTCGGTCGATTTCCGGGCTTCATAGCTTGAACTGGAATAGAAATCTTAGTATCGATTTGACTGCACCAGAGAAAACTTGTGAGAACTTGATTGCATCTTTCCCTGAAAGGTAAAGAGTTAGTCGTATGTAATGTTATGATGTAAGAAATGTATTGAGTAAAGAAAAATAAATGGGATTGTGCTGTATGATGCGTATGTGCATGCCATGATGTATGGATATGAAATGTTCTTGTGATATTCTCTGGCTGGGGAGAATAAATCCTGGACTACTGCTGGAGAGTATAAGGAGTTGAGTTATTTGTTCTCGCTGGGGATAGTGACCGAAGATGATTAGCTGGAGATTTGCATCCGTTCTTCTCGAGAATATTCCACCGGGAGAGACTCTGTTTGAGAATAATCCTGTGGGAGAATGACTTTTTGGGGAAGAGAGATACTTTATTGGAAGATCTGCTGATTTGGAGAAATAAACTCAGCTGGGGATGAACTTCTGTTGCTGGTGATAAACAAGCTCTGCTTGGGGAGAATTTTGCCGACTCACTCGTGATTGTGAACCTCGGCTGGGGAGAGTTGTGTCCTGTTCGGGAAAGCTAACACCATTATCTTTGGATACTTCTTACTCTGTGGGGAGTGTATGTTACTGGGATGCATGCTGAGGATATGGCAATGACTTCACATCAAGACTTTTCTGCCCCTGTACCTGTTGGAGAAAGTGTCCGCAGAGGCCTTGTGGATTGAGTGTCATCCCAACTTATGAGGCTCTTGGTAACTGCCGATCAGAATGATAAGTCTTCTACTGATAGGCAAGTGACAAGATAACGGGACATAGTCGTACGCTTTAATCCCTAACTTTTGCCTGGACTGCCTTTTCAGATTTTCAGTCCACCGGGATACCCTTTTTTGCCCAAGCCGCCCTTTCGGGTTTTCAACTTGCCAGGTGTATAAAATTTTCATTTTTTATCCCTAATTTTTTCCCGAACCCTTTTGGTTCGCTGGGATGCCCTTATTTTTGCCTAGGCCAGTCAACCTAGCGAGTCTTTGTTCATGTGCAGTATTTTCTGACTATGTCCATGCTCTCATGGTGTAGGGAGTTATCATTGTCGGTAGTGTTGTGTTGCCACACTACCAGAAGATATTTGTTTGATCGTACATGATTTGTTGCTGGAATTCATGCCCAATGCCCCAAGGGATTTAGATGGAGATCTGCCCCTGGCTATTTGGCATCTTTGAGAGATTCCTTGAATCTTGACTTGACTGCCCCAGATGATGGACAATGATCATCCCGTGCCCCTTGGTTGGAAGTGTTTTTCCACTTGAGGTGATCCTTTTTATTGAGAAGGTTTTTGTTCACTAGATATTCTTCATGTGAATCTCTATGCTGTTGAACAAATAGTCATATGCAAACAATAATATTTTAAGAATGCAAAGCTTATGTTTGTTTTGAAATTTTTGAAAATGCATTTTTCAGTAAAACAAGCAAATTTTGTAAAATGTGATGTCAACTCAGGATTTACAGCAAGTCCTACAGGAGTCAGGATACCTTTTGTAACAATATGCTTTCGAACTAACTCATGATTCAGCTAGGACTTTTAAGGGTTATAATGTGGCCTGGTTCATGGTTTAAGAAACAAAGGATAAAGACTCAAAATTCATTTGTAACCACCCGCTCTTCGTGATGTTCTTCAGTCCTATACTCAGTTAATTGTGCATTTAGATCCCGTTTAAGTCTTTGCTTTGATATTCCAGTGATGGTTCGGGTACTGACAAATTATTTTGAATATGCAGTCATTTCCTTTTTTGTTTAGGGTTTGTAGGACCTCTTTCTTTTTGATTTTATTATCCCTATCTTTTGCCTGAACTATTTCTTTTTGTGATTACAGTCAGCGGGATGCCCCGGTTTTTTTTCTTAAGTCTCCTTCATAGGTTTTGACTTAATGGGCTTTTATTTTGAGAGATAATGACTGCCTATCTTGACGATTATAGGGAACCATCACCGTCTTTTGTTTTGGAAGGACGTCTTTGAAGCCATTCATTGTGCACCTGGATTAACTGAGAAAACTACCCTGCCCTAGGTTGTGATTAAGGGTTTTAATTTGTATGAAAAGAAAAACTCCTACTTCTTTGGCTCAAAAGGGGTTGACTAGGGATTATCTTCCTTATAACTCCACTATTTAGGATTTGAAACAACGCCTGTACATCGTCAGCGGGGTCTATTCAAAAGCATACTGTAGAGATTTCGATATCATTTTCGTCATCCTCCCTCTAAAGGCTTAGAGTTTTTAATCGAGAGTTGAATATCATAAAAGGAAATAAGAATGCATTTTTGAAATAGTGAATACGAATGGATTGATTCAAAACAGACATATGCAATGCATTAATGAAATAATAAAGTTTTGACATGACTAAATGTTCGAACAATCAAAAGAAAATTACAAATTGAAAATTCTAATGAACAAAAAGTCTTCTTGTGAGAACTTGTCACTTTAGATGGTATGCCTTGGAGGGATGGCAGAAGAACTCAACCTGACTGTCATGTGTGAATTCCAATGCTCCTTCATCAATTAGGTCTTGAATTTTATATTTCAACCTCCAACAGTCGTCAGTATCATGCCCCAGACTGTTGGAGTGATATGCACACCTTGCATCAGGATTGTAGTTAGGCGAAGAAGTCTTGGGATTCGGATGAGGTCCTATCAACGTAACTAGATTCATCCTTAACATGTGTTGTAAAGCTTGAGACACTGACATGTTGAGTTTGGTAAACTGTCTTTTGGGCATATCCGGCTTACTCTGATTAACCCGTTGTTTTTGGTGAAGTTATTGTTGGAACCATGATGTAGTAGCAACTTGGAAAGGTCCACTCTTCACCAAACCAACCTTTTGTCTTCTTGGTGGTTGATCAATGCCTTGGTCCCCGGCCTCGACTGTTTGCTTCATACTGTTGTATCTGTCTTGATGAAGTTAGTTGATGATGGTTTTCAGCTCTTCTTGTCTTCAGGCTAGGCCTTGGATAAGAGCCATCTGCCCCAGCATCTGGGTTCTCATTGCACCTACCTCAGCTTGCAGTTGTTCCAGCCGTTCGTCCTTATTGTCTTCAGGACTTTTCTTGACCAAGTTCCCAATGAGGAGTGTTTTCAACTCTTCCTGCCCCTTGGATAGGTTTAGGAATATTTCCCTGAACTGAGCTTCTTGAGTTTGGAGATCTCTGTTGTCTTGTTGGAGAGCCATTGCTGAAATAAACAGCGAGAACATGAGAGAGCTGCTTTGAAACCTGCTTATGCAATGATATGTATGATATGTATGCAATGTTTTCAAGGATCTCGCGAGGTAAACAAGAAACTGTTAGAATTTGATTGCAGCTTGATTGAAGAAACTTCGTGTCATTGAGAGTCCTTCTTCAAGAGTCAAGCTCACCATATCAAGTGGGTCATAGCCACTGACTCAAGTTATCGTATTTTGATCTCTAGACGGCATTGGCTAGAGGAAAATAAATCTCCTTGCCCCTTTCTAGACGTTTGGTTCATCATAACCTGCACCACATGCCCTTGAGATCCTTGAAATGGTTAAGGAAATGCTATGGTATGATGTTATGATGTGTATGCTATGTGTTTAAGAAAAAGTGCGAGGTGATGTAAGCAAGTAAACCCGACAAGAAATCCAAGTTATTAGATAAGGACTGTAAACAAAACCTGCAAGGAACTCATGTTGTCAGATAATAAAAATGTGCAAGTAGTTCAAGTTGAAAGCACACAAGTCACACAAATAACCTTAGGTTTAGGCTTGCATGGGTTTTAAGGTAGTACCCTCTTGAAGTTTAGTTGGTTCAACATGTCCTAGAAAAGTAACCGGGTTCTAGAGGTTCTCAATATCACTGACCATCCTCCATCGGTCATGGTTTCAGCTCACACAATCTTTTCTTGCGGACGAAACTATCTCGAGAGTATGGTCTCAATGAGTGTAGCATCGAGTATCAACCAGTTCTCAGCTTTACATCGAGGACGGCTATCTCACTACTTTCTAATGGCCAAGTTGGTCAATTAAGGGTTCTAAGGTCAGTTGATGCTTAACGACACACGTAGCGGCCCCGTATTCTCCTCGTTTCTCCACAAGGGATACCGGTACCAACCAATGTGCCACATCAACGTAGCTACTGCTTTAACCGTATCGGTCTACGTCGTACTGTTCCCTCACAGTTTATTGCTACTTACCTAAAAGGTGTCCCCAGATCCGGGTTAGGATCTATAGTAACTCCCAAACAAAAACCTTTAAAAGTAAAACAACCAAAACAATCAAGAGAAGCAATTATGATGACCTAGATCCTAAGGTATACCCCACTTATCAATTCCCCAGCAGAGTCGCCAGTTCTGTGATACGGTGGCAGAACCGACTGTTAATACTGGTTTGTATTTTTTGTTCGCAAATGTCGCGGTAAGCAAGAGTCTCCACCGACTTTTATTTCATCCAACAAAGGAAAAGGAAAAAGAACAGAAAAAACCTTTTTTCGAGAATATTCTGAGTACGGGGGGTAGATTATAGAAAGGGAAGGTGTTAGCACCCTTTCTATCCATGGTTTTCCATGGGCTCTTAGGTACTTGCTCATTCTGAAATTGCTTGTGTGTGCTTATTTTGAAAAGTTTGTCTTCGTGATAACCCTTGTATCAGTCCTCAAAGGTGTGACGAAGTTGTTTTAAAAATTTGTTTTGAAAAGTGTAAGTGTGAAATATTTTGATTTGAGCAAGTACCTACTAACATCTACCTACTCGAAAAAAGATTGTTTCTGTTCTCGTTTCCTTTAGACAGCGCTATCCTACTATTTGAGAAATAGGTAGCACCGTCGTTGGAGTTTGTAAGGGACTATCGAAAGGGACGTAATGGTCATTGAAGGCAACATGTAAGGATACCTTAGCATTTCGAAGGGACTGTCATCATATATTCGTAGGCAACATCGAGGGACAAGATCATTTCTCGTAGGCAACTCGAGGGACATTAAGGAACTATGATCTTTATGATGACTTTTAGATTGAGGGTCTCTTGCTAAGATATCCCTACGTTCGAGGGACATGGCCATTGTTTTCTGAGGCAACCAAGTGAGACATACCCTAAGAGTGAGCATATGCATGTGTGCTTTTTTAGTTAATTATCTTTGCACAATTAAGGTGATCTACTGTTTTAATTTTCAGTTTGTCTTTCCATACAATCCTATTAACTTACATCTAAGCGGTTTATAGTTTGTGGAATTAAAAGCAAGAAAGTTTAAAGTCCTAGCTATTACAAGGCTTTTGGAGATACATAATTATTTTGGACTGAAAATAAAAATGCGGAATTTAAAACCCTAATTACTATTACATCCCGGAAGCAATTACATAATTAGAAAAAAAATACGAGAAAAGATAAATCTACGCTATTACATTGATAATGCGACCTATACAATTTTTCTAGAAATTAAAATGTAAAATAATAAATAAAAAGAAATTAAGGAGAAATTAAAACCTAAAATTCTAAGTTAATGTTTTTGGTGATTTTTTTTATGAAAAAGTGATTTATGATAATTAATTAAATAAACCTAAAAAACCTAATCAATTTTAATTAGTAAAAAATGTTAATTTTGAAAAAAAAGTTAATTAAAATACCTAAATTCTAATTAATTTTAATTAATAAAAAATGTTAATTTTGAAAAAAAGGTTAATTAAAAAAAACCTAAAACCTAATTAATTTTAATAAAAAAAAGGTTTTAAAAAAGTTTATGTCTAATGATTAATAAAAAAGATTAAGTTTGCCAAAAAATAGATAGGGGAAGAAACATCAATGAAAAATAGGGTTAGAAAATAAAGATAATGCAAATGTCATGGGTGGTTATTGAACCAAAAATTAATTTAAAACCTAAAATTAAATTAAAAAAAGACCTAAAATTAATTATTCGAGTTTAGGAGGAAAAATCAAAGGTTTGTGAAAAATTTTAAGTTTTATGAAAAAAAGTTTTAAACAGAAAGAATGAAAATAAGTAAAAGGATTAATATAGAAAGAAAACCAAAACCAAAACCAATAGGGGTGGTTGTTGAACCCACGCCCATAACCTTCTCAGGATGTCTGCCTCGTCATGCATTGGTGGTTGTTCTATTTTGGCCATTAGTGTTTTAGCCTTAACGTTCTGTAATGAACCTGCATGGGACCATAATAGTCAAACCCTTTTGATCATGGAAATCAAACCAGCCTTACCCTTACTGGAGAAGTAGTGAGATGTGGGTTTGTGACAAGGATGGCTTGTTTGTAGTGAGATGATGAATTGTAATAAGGATTTCAAGGTTTTAGGGTTCTTGAAAGAATTTGATATTTTGACAGCGTTGTGGCGAAGGCTTTTTTTTTGTTTGTGTGAAAATAATGAGATTATATAATGGAATTTAGAGAGAAAAAATGGGCTTTGAATGTGCAATTGGGCCTCCAATATTCACTTGAGTCCGTCACTTTCTAGGCAAAATTGAAGGGGCTTAAGTGAAAGTTTTGAAGTTGAAATGTGAAAACAAAATGTAGCCGACATCGAGAACTAACTCCTGTCCAAAAATGGGCTCAATCGGATAAACGATGAATTAGTTATGAATTTTTGAAGTTTCAGCTCAGACAAACTTATTTTGGGCTCCAGTGTCGACTCTGACACGTTCTTCAATAAAAACCTGGTATTGATCGGAGAATAATCCGGTCTCGACTTTGGAAGAAAAGTTTTAGATCTCTGAGTCAGTGACCTTGTGCAAAAAGATGAGCCCGATCCGATAAAAATTGACCGAGTTATGAATTTTCAAAGTTTCGACCCAGATGAAATAATATTCAGCATTCAGGATTTTCGGCGTGTCACCCGCACTCTGAGCAAAAAACGAAGGCCTTTTGGATCCTGTTCGAACTCAATACCTCCTGCGAAAACTTAGTCAACTCAATTTGTGAAATTTTGGCGCCAGAACCAGCTCGATACGATGAAAATCTACCAATTATGATTTTCTGAACATGACACAAATAAACTTCTGTCACAAATTTTCTGTACGAAAATACTTGATAAATCCGCATTTTTGAAGATCTTCTGATCGAGATTGGCTTCCAGCAGTGAGAGATGAAAACGTAGATGACGTCAATATGGAATTTTGGCCACCGGAACGGGTTCAAAACGAGCCAAGATCTTCAAGTTGTGAATTTTTTAGTGTGTAAAAACTGCACTTTCAGCACACCTTTTCACCATATTTCATCGAGAAAACTCACACATTCGGAGACCTTCTTTAAAGAATTGACTCTTGAGTCGAACCTGGATTTAAGAATACGTTATTAGATATATCTTGGTGAAAGGAACACCTGAATATGACGCGTCGGGTTGGACTTGTGAATCTTTGAACCCCAAATCGTTGCAAAAAGGCGAACCGATCTTCAGCACGGAAAATACTTCGAGAATATCCATTGACGAAATAAACGTTACTTTTAACCAGAAGAAGCTTGATAAATATACCTTTATTCCATAATCATAAAACCAATAATATGCGTGTATGAAAAGAGGGAAAATTTTGGGGTACAACAGCATCACCCAAAACATTGCTCAAGATCAATTGGATTGATGGTGAATTTTCAGTCAACTGATCAAAAGTCAATTGTACACTGAAAAGTTAAACTTTGACTTTTTGGTTAAAATCAAGTGTCAAAGATCACAATTCATCAAAACATGTCAAAATATGAAACTTATTCATCAAGAAATCAAAAAGTCAAGATTTCATTTTGAAAAGTCAAAGTTTTCTAACTTAGAAATTTTTCCAAGTGTTTAAAACTTCATGTTTTTTCACAAATTTGAGCAAATATTTCACCATGATGCAAGATGATTCAAAAGAAACTTTAAACATGAAAATTGTAGATCTACATGAGATCTAGTACATTGCTTTACACAACTTCTTATAAAAGTGCTTGGATCTCAAGTTATTAATTCATGAAGTCATAGTCTTGAAACTAAACACTTAGTGAAATTTTGAACATTTTTGGTCAGGACTTTGACCTAACTTCTGATCCAAGTTTCACCTATTTCCAAGGGGAATTTTCAAAAGTGATTCAAAGAGGGATTGTAGAGCACATTACAAGATTTCCAAAATTTCAAGGAACTCCTTGAGATCATTTGTGAGCAAGGAGAATCGAAGGTCAGAAGTTGGGGTTTCAAGTTGTTTTACAAGGCAAATTTTGTGATGAACAAAATTCAAATCTCAAACCTATGCTGCATAATCCTTGCTTTGCATGCCTCAAACTTGTTAGACACTCCATAATTAATTGATTGCACAGCTGTTAGAGGTCTCAACTCAAGCATTCAATGCAATTCCATGCTTTATATCCATTTTAGGAAGAAAATGCACAATGCCATTTTAAAAAAGTAGCTCTATGCACAATACTTGTTCTTGAGCCTTGTAATTGTTTTATTCTGATCATACACGTCCTATAACTCAAGATAAGTTTGTCTTAAGCCTTACAATCACTCAACCCATGCTTGTACTTCCTCTTGGAACCATACATTCATTTTTCTTCAAAATCAAGCAACCTAGCCATAACTTTATAACTCAGAAATCCTTTGTGCAATAGCTTTCCAACCTCTTGCTTATATATATACATAAGTCACTTGCAACAAAACACACGCATGCTTAAGCCCTAAAAACACCAAGAACTCAGAACTGCATCACACACCTCCATTCTTGTATAATCTGACCAAAAAGTTTGAAACTCACACCTCCCTCGTGCGTTTTCAAGCCTATTTGCTCCTAAAGATTCTAAACATCATTTAGAACTTATCCCTCACCCTGTTACAAGATTGTAACACCATTAACACCACCCTCCATTTTCAAAAATAGAGCTTTGCACTTGGACTTCTCCAGAACTCCTCAGGCACTTTCAGCTCAAGCTAAGCATCACATTAGCTTCCTGGGAACTTGAGGAAGCTAATCCAATCATTGGAACTCACTAAAAGCTGCTCAAACTCAAAACACGATACTCTCTTGCAAGGTGAGTTTTCTGACTTTTGAACTCGTCATACATTCATCATTAATAGTTCATTTGTGAATAAGAAATGTAGGTATCATTGTCCTGAAGCTAACCATGTCTTTAGATTTTATTTATATTGCTTAAGGAGTTAGAATTTTGAATCTAAACATCCTAGAAAAGTTAGGTCAGAATTTGGTACCATTCAAAATTCATGCTCATTTTGAGAATTAGTTTAAGTTGTTTACATTTCTGGAATCGTGTGAAATTTTACACAACTTTCATATTTACATTTTTGCAAATGGTTGAGAAATGAACAAGTTGCAGGGCTTCTGGCTGGAGGTTGAAGGTGAAGTACATTTAGGACAAGACTTAGATTATATATTTGTTGTTTTACATAAGTTAATGGATGTATCACCACCCTAGTGGTTAAAGCGCGCGCCTCTCACCATGAGGTCTTGGGTTCAAGCCCCAACGTGACCTTTTTTTTCTTTCATTTTTTGACATTTTCTGACCCTTTTTTACAGCGCTGGACCTTCCCCCCTTTTGGCTTTACTTTTTTGCTGCTTCTGACCCCACTGCCTTGTTATTCACACCCTTGGCCCATTATTTTATTTTTCATTTTTTATTTATTTTCCCTTCATTTTATTTTTATTTCATATTTTTTCTTTTATTATATTTATTAATATTATTATCATTATTATCATTTTTATTAATAAAAAATCTAAAAATATTTTATTTACCTATTTGCATATTTAAAAGAAAATACTTATACATTTTATTTTTCTTTATAAAAAACTAAAAGAACAAAAAAAAATATTTTTCTTTAATAATTAAATTCACCTTCTTTTACTCATATTATTTTTGTAAATAAAAAATCAATTTAGAACTTAGGATCTTTTATTTAATCCTTTTTTATTTACTAACTTAATGAAATTCACCAAAAAACCCTAAAAAAACTTGTTTTCTTTAAATTAAATATTTTTACTAACTTAACCTTAATTTTACTTTTTTTAATTAATTATTTTATTTTAGTTAATTAGGTTAAAAAACCCTTTTCATAAAACAAACAAACAAAGATCATATTTCTTTTCACATTTACATCCTTGTATTTTATTTGTTCATTTTGTACATTTATTCAAATTTCAATATGGTTGTAATATTTATTTAGATTTAAATTCTTGCAATATTCCTCATTTGTAATTTGTACACCCCTCCCCTAAGTATTGTAATAGCATAGTAATTTTAATTTCCGCAATTTATCGCTTTATATACAAAATGCTAGTAATTAGGGTTTTGTATGGAAAGACTAACACTAATCGATAGAAAACCCTAATTAAAGACAAATCAAGCATGAAAATCAACACACTTGCACACAAACACCCCTAGGGTAAATCCACTTGGTTGCCTTACAAAAATGGCCATATTATGCATGTGAGATATCTTAGCGAAAATAAGCAAAATACAAGATCATAGTCCCTCGATGACGCTATCAAAAGTTGACTTTTAAAATGATCTTAGTCTCTAAAGAAAAATGCTAAGATATCTTGTAACATTGCTAATCATGGTTATACGATGACTCACGCGTGTCCCGTTTACATCCAAAGATAGGGTTACTTACCAAATCAATGGTAAGATAACAATATCAAAGTAAAAAGGAAATGAACATGAAAGACTTTTGAGTAGGTAGAATGTTCCTATTTACTTGCTCAATTTCAAAACCAAAACATCCTTGCTATTTTCAAAACAAACACCAACTGTGATATGGTGGTAGAACCGACTGTTTGATACTGGTTTATGTTTTGCGTTTTATGTTCGTAAAATATCACGGTAAGCAAGAGTCTTCACCGACTTTTATTTCATCCAACCGGAAAGGAAAAAAGTACAGAAAAAAAAATCCTTTTTCGAGATATTTCTGAGTACGGGGGGTAGATTATAGAAAGGGAAGGTGTTAACACCCTTTCTATCCAAGGCTTTCCATGGGCTCTTAGGTACTTGATCATTTTTAAATTGCTTGTGTTTGTGTGCTTTGCTTTTGAAAAATGTTTTACTTCGTGATAACCCTTGTATCAGTCCTCAAAGGTGTGACGAAGTTTGTTTTGAAAGTTTGTTTAAAAAGTGTAAGTGTGAAAAAGTTTTGATTTGAGCAAGTACCTACTAGCATCTACCTACTCAAAAAAAAAGATTGTTTCTATTCTTGTTTCCTTTAGGCAGTGCTATCCTACTATTGAGAAATAGGTAGCACCGTCGTTGGAGTTGTAAGGGTCAATTCAAAAGGGACGTACGATCACTAAAGTAATGTTAGGACACCTTAGTAATTACCCTAGAGTCTTAAGATCATATTCGAGACAACATTTCTGAGGCAACATTTCCGAAGCAACATTTCCGAGGCAACATTCGAATGGGACGTTTGATCTTTTAGACAGAAGGACAACCATTAAGACACCCTATGCTTAATGATCGTTTACTGAAGGCAACTGAAGTGAGAGTATACCCTAGGAGTGGTATGTGCGAGTGATTTGTTTTCAGTTATTTATCTTTACACATTAGAGTTTTCTAACTGTATTAATTTGTCATGCATTCTTGTCATACAATCCTATTAGCATACATCTAGAGAGTTAAATATTTGCAGAAATTAAAAATGCGAGAAAATAAATCTACGCTATTACAAGGCTTCGGGGAGGGGGGTTAATTACATAGCCAAAAACCTGGGAATTTAAACAGCAAATAAAACCCTAAATTAGACTATTACAAACCATGAACAGTTACAAAAATATTGGCAAAATAATTAACAAGCGCGCGATGAATTAAATACGAGGCGATTAGGGTTTTGACCCTTGACTAAACCTAATTGCGATTGATTAAAAACTGTTTTTGTTATGTTTTGTTATTTAAGAAAATAATGAAATAGTTAAATTAGAAAGAAAGCCCTAAGTCCTAATTAATTTTAAATTAAGAAAAATAAATTAATTTATTCTAAAAAACCTATTTTTGTGTTTTTATTTATTTGAGAAAAAATAAAAGAAATAAATCAAGAATTTAACCTAATTTTTGTTTGATTTTATTTGTGAAAAACAAATTAAAATTCCCCTAAGTTAAACTAAATTAAATTAAATTTGATAATAAAAAAATTAATTCTAATTTTTATGAATTCTTGATTTTATGATTTTATATAAAAAATGATTAATTTGTTAATTAAAATGATTAAAAAAATATTAAAAGAATTAAATAAAATAAAAAGAAATAAGAAAAGAATAAATGGGCCTGATTGCTAGCAATTGTGGGGGGGTGCAGATCTGACTTTTGGGCCCAAACAATCCAAGCCCATTTGACTTTGCCAAATCTGATGCGTATGTTGACTTGAGGTGCATGATGGACCTTCAATGGAAAGGAATTGGATCTTGGCTAGTTGATGGATCTGATGGTTGGATCTTGATGGCTAACGATAGACATCCTGATAAGCAGCGCACCTGATCATATGAAGCAAAATTATACGAAACAAATATTGGGACCTGAGGATCAAACCCAGGTCCTCACGCTCGCTCCCAGTACCTGCTTGCCATCTGTGCTGCTTTGCTCGTTTGTACATATAATGGAAACAATTAATATAAGCAAATCACGTAACGTATTCAGAAAAATGCGCGAAAATTCAAACCAACCAACCAATGGTTGCCACGCTTCATCTTCTTCCCCAAACCGTCGTTTTAGGCAACATAACTTTTACCTATGGTCGCTTTGCTAAAGGGAAAGACCTGTGCATCTCAAAAAATTGCATATGCTTAAGATAAATGACAATGGCTGGTACCAATCAACTCGTCTCATCCTCACGAGCGGAATGGTACTAGAATCAACGCCCAATTTTGCTGGCATTGAAAACCCCTAAACAAGAACACAAAACCCTAACCATGGAAATATCACGTACATACATAAAAAATGCAATTAAATGTAATGATTAGCTTGTAAACACGATGATAAACATGAGTATAACTATCAAAAGTGCTAAAGATGCGTGAATTAGTGAAATCAGAATCAAGTTTTTGGGAAAACTGTGGGAGGCGTAGAGCATGATTCTGGGCGTTTCAAGACCTGGGAATGATTGGAATAGCTTCCTGGGATGTCTGGGAAAGGGTTGGTGCTCTTGAAATGCTTTGAAACTCCCTGTAGATTGAAAACTGATTCCCACTTTTCCTGGAATTTTTCAGTTTTGTTCTTGCCTATGCACAACCTCTAACCCTCTTTTCTTGCTTTGTTTTTGTTCATTATATATCCCTCAATGAATTAGGGTTGCAAAACAGATCCAATCTTTAAGCTTTAATGATATTTGATTTGATTCTTTAGCCATATGATATCTTTCTATTTTCATGCCAAACATGCTCTTTTTGTACTGTGATCGGTGGATCTGGAACTGACTGTTTAACGCTGGTTCGCGAAATGTCGCGGTAAGCAAGAGTCGCCATCGTCTTTTATTTTCTCCAAATGGAAAGGACAAAAGCACAGAAAAATTCCTTATAGAGATTGCTCTCGGTTCGGGAGGTAGGTTATAGAAAGGGAAGGTGTTAGCACCCTTTCTATCCATGGTTATCCATGGGCTCTTAGATACTTGCTCATTTGTGTTTTCAAAATGGTTTGTTTGCTTTTCAACTGTGGGTTTTAAAAAAGGTTTCTTTGAAAATTCCAGTTCGACTCTTGTATCGGTCCTCAAGAGTGTTTGAAAAGTTGCTTTCGAAAGCTTTTTGAAAAGGTGTCGGTGTGAAAAGTATTTTTGAATTTGTTTTGAGATTAGAGAAAGTATCTAGAGTCGTCTACCTACCCTAAGGAATTCGTCTGTGTAAATGTCCTTTAAAGTAGTGCCATCCCACCATTGAGAGGTAGGTAGCACCACCGTTGGAGGTGTTCGGGTCAATTCGAGGTTCGGGACGTGGTGATCACCGGAGCAATAGGAAGATACCTTAGAAGCTACCCTCATGCCAGGTTCCCGGATCATGAGGACTTACTAAGACATCCTCTACTCGACGATCACCTTTCGAGGCAAGGCAATAGTGAGGCGTACCCTAGGGGTGGTGTGTGCGATTTGTGCGTCGTTTTCATTTGCATTTATCTTTTGTCATGTTATTGGTGACCTAACGTTTGTTTTTATTTTGTCCATACATTCTTTCATGCTTTTGATTAACAGTTAAAATATTTGCGGGAAAGTAAAGATCTAAAGCTATTACAAAAGGCGCGGGTCCACATCGCCAAAATTAACCAAGACCCGATTTGACAGAAAATAAATAAACAAAGTAAATAGGGAATTAAAAGTGCGAGTAATTAAATACATGGCTTCGGGATAGATACATAAATATTTAAGCGGAATAAAATAAATATGCGAATAAATAAGAAATTAAGAACGAGGGCGTTGGACCCTTTTGCAAAATTAAAATTAATAAGGAACTAATTAATTAAAAAGAAAGAAGGGATTTGTTTTTTTTGGTATTTTATGTTTTTTAAGATTTAATATGAAAGGGGAGAATTAATTAAAATCAAAATAAGATGCAAACCCTAATTCTAGTTATTTTTTAATTTATTAAGAAATATTGAAATTTTTAACCTAAATTAAACCTAATTTTTACATGCAAATTTGATTATAAAAATAAATAAAATAAATATTTAATTATTTGAAAGAAAAAAAAATGAAAAGGATGAAAAATTCATTAAACCTAATTCTATGCCTATTTTAGATTTTTATTATGAAAACATTAACTTAAACCCTAATTTAAAGCTAAATAATTATTTGCATTTATTTACAAAAAGTATTAAAATAAAATATTTATTATATTTTTTATCTTTTCTGATTTTTATACATTTTTTATATTTATGAAAATAAGTAATTAATTTAAACAAATAATAATTAAAAGAAATAGAGTTAAATAAATAATAAAAAAGTAAAGAAAGTGAAAAATATGCAAACCTAGGGGGGTGGTAGTCCCTAAAGTGGAGGTATGGCCCAAGAAATCTGAGCCCAATAACCTTCAGGTCCGCTGACTTTTCCAGACACCATGTGGCACCTTTGACTAGGGTTTAAGGTATTCCTCCAATCTATGCCTTTGATTTGGTGCTCCGGGACGCGTGTACGCTTGGATTTGGAAGGTGCATGGTGGTCTTTGTTATTGAAACTGCATAGGAATTGTTATTGAAAAATAATATGGAAACATGGAAGACCTGGGGCTCGAACCCAGGTCATGTGTATTACCAACCCTTATGCTTGCCAGCTGAACCACTGAATCATTTTGTTAAATAAATAAACAACAAACAATATAATATGAAACAACGCGTTAGTGGATTTTGCGCGCAAAAATTCAAATGCACCAATCAAGCCTCGCCACCTAATCATCTTCCTCGCTGGTTTTTATTTTCCTGAAACAAAAGAAACATAGGCAACGGTTTTGGATGTGTTCTCTTAGGCCACTTTCCAGAAAATAGCGAATAAGCCTAGAACGCTCATAAATTGAGCGCGATGATGGATTCTTGATCGTCCAAGCCTGCTAGTTCTAATGGTGATACTCTTGAAGGCCAATTTTTCTTTGTTTCAAAAGCCCTAATTCCAAGGTCCTGTAACCCTAGAAATTGATAATGGCGAAATCGCGTATACAGCTCAAAAACACAATTAAATACATGGGTTAGCTTCAGAATCAAATGACCAACATGAATCAATAATTAAATTTCACAAAGAATGCATGGAACAGGATGTACGATTATGAAATTTATTTGAAACAGGTGGACTCCATTGTACCAATTCCTGAGGTTTTGATGGATGTTCTTGATTGGGAAATGTTCAATGATGCTTGAGCAAGCTATTTAAACAAGAATTCTGCCTTGAATCGCCCTCTAATATGATTTTCAGAATTGAGGTTTTAGAGAAAAATTTCAAGTTTGATAATGGCTTTTTTGAGCAGCTGCGCGTGTATTAGCATTAGGGTTGTGTTTAGGCTTATGTATTGAGTTGATTAGGTCAAGAAAAGTAGAACAAATCCAATGCTTTCATGGTTTTTTGGAAATTTGATTTTTAAGGATCTTTTTCAATCTTTTCCATGTGTTCTTGTATCAATTATGATCAATTTACTCCAAATCTTTCCTTATTTAGTTAGGCACGAAATATTGAGAGTAAAACATGTACAAAAAGATTTGTTAGGTTAAGTTAAATATTTTTCATATATTTAATTGATTTAAATGAATTAATATAAATGAAAATTCAAATAAATAAATAAAAAATGAAGAAATACTTCCCTTTGGGCCAAGTGGTCGTGCACATGCCATGGATGATGATTTGTGGAAGAAAAATGGGCCCATTAGCAATTTTAGGTCATTTGAATCAATGTTGACTTTTCAAAATATCCAAACATTTCCCAACTTCTACAAGGCCTAACTTGCTCAATTTTTAAGCTTTTCTCATGTTCTTGGACATTTTGGAAAGGTCTTTGAGTCCTATAACCAATGTATTTGGTCCCATGTCATTTTGATTTACCAATCTCAAGTTATGGCCTTTGACTTAAAGTCCCTTTTTGTTGACTTTTGAAAATGACCTATAATGTTGAAATTGATAACTTTTTGTGAGAGCATTTCTTGGACTTGAAGTATGAAGATGAGTTGTAGGAAATGTCTTTCTCTTCAAAATGAGCTTTGGATGGAATTTTTCTGATAATCCATGTGAAAGTTATGCCCTGGTCAATTTCAGTTGACTTTTTCAACTGTCCAAATAAGGAAACTTTTGCATCTTGATGATTTTTGAGCCAAACTTTGAGAATCATGATCAAGCATTGATCAAATGATGTTTGTGGCTTCAAAATGATATGTTGACCAAAAATTTGAACTTCTGACTGTCAAATGACCATTTTGCCCCTACAGTTGACTGTAGTGCAATTAGGGTTTTTGACTGTGCAATTTTGTGCTGAAAGTCTTGAAACTTGATATGAGGATACTTGACCATGTTTATAGGCATTTGAGACTTGATTGGACCTTTGAAAACTTCCTTTTCTTGACCAGAACACAAACCCTAATTTTGACTGTATAGGAGGCCTTTGAACTGTACAACCCTTGGGGATCTTTGAAGCTTGACTTGGCAATTTCTTGGAGAATATGGGAGGGCAAATTTTGGGGTACAACAGTTGCCCCTGTTCAATCTTCTTAGACCTGAGGATGCAGATTGGCTGACGTGCCTTTCGTAATCCGAGGGTGGAAGATGATTGAACACTAGAGTGCCCAGAAATTTGCGCTCACATAGTAGCAGTGATGGTGGAATGGGCTTATAGATGCCATTTAGAGATTGATGAATAGGATGATGGGCTTATAGATGCCACCTGGATATGATCGCGTAAGAGATTCCTTAGCGAGAACCTGCATACCTGCAAAAGAAAAAAGAGTACCTGACACGTTGCAAGAACTGGTTTTCAGATGCTTGGCATAGATATGTCCTGACTGGTTACAGGAGCTGAGTCTGGAGCTTCAAACGGTGATGAATGAACCAGGGATGGTTACTACCTTAGCGTGAACGGTAAGAGAACTTTGGGTGACTTTAACTTCAACTACGCTCGTTGAGAAAATCTTGGTGGGAATTACCATCTTCGCAGTATCGGGAAGAGAACCAATAGGAAATTATAATCTCAAAGAAGAACCTAAAATGGAAATCTCATGCACCGTAGGAGAGAGAACCAATAGGAAAATATAATCTCAAAGAAAAACCTAAAATGGAAATCTCATGCACCGTCGGAGAGAGAACCAATAGGAAAATATAATCTCAAAGAAAAACCTAAAATGGAAATCTCATGCACCGTCGGAGAGAGAACCAATAGGACATTATAATCTCAAAGAAAAACCTAAAATGGAAATCTCATGCACCGTCGGAGAGAGAACCAATAGGACATTATAATCTCAAAGAAAAACCCAAAATGGAAATCTCATGCACCGTCGGAGAGAGAACCAATAGGAAATTATAATCTGAAAGGGAATTATCACCTCACGCACCATCGGAGAGGGAACCATAGGATCCTAAAAGGGAATTATCACCTCACTCACCGTCGGAGAGGGAACCATCTGAAAAGGAATTATCACCTCACTCACCATCGGAGAGGGAACCATCTGAAAAGGAATTATCACCTCACTCACCGTCGGAGAGGGAACCATAGAAAGGAATTATCACCTCACGCACCATTGGAGAGGGAACCATAGGAAAGGAATTACCACCTCACGCACCATCGGAGAGGGAACCATCTGAAAAGGAATTATCACCTCACTCACCGTCGGAGAGGGAACCATCTGAAAAGGAATTATCACCTCACTCACCGTCGGAGAGGGAACCATCTGAAAAGGAATTATCACCTCACTCACCGTCGGAGAGGGAACCATCTGAAAAGGAATTATCACCTCACTCACCGTCGGAGAGGGAACCATCTGAAAAGGAATTATCACCTCACTCACCGTCGGAGAGGGAACCATCTGAAAAGGAATTATCACCTCACTCACCGTCGGAGAGGGAACCATCTGAAAAGGAATTATCACCTCACTCACCGTCGGAGAGGGAACCATCTGAAAAGGAATTATCACCTCACTCACCGTCGGAGAGGGAACCATCTGAAAAGGAATTATCACCTCACTCACCGTCGGAGAGGGAACCATCTGAAAAGGAATTATCACCTCACTCACCGTCGGAGAGGGAACCATAGGAAAAGGAATTATCACCTCACGCACCATCGGAGAGGGAACCATAGGAAAGTATAACCTGAAAGGGAAACCTGATAATTTCTACTGAGTCTTCATCAGAAAAATCTGTTGGGAGTCGATTTAGCTGGACTAGAGGAGGCCTTGGACTGGATAAGAAATCTTTGGAGTCGATTAACTGAACCGGTCTAGGTCTTAGAGTCTTTGAGATATGATTGGGAATTTAACTGCATCTTTCCTGAAAGGTAGAGGTCAGTCATATGCAATGCATGATATGGATCAAGCGATGATGTTCTCAACATAAATGAGATTTGTATGACATGATGCGTCTATGCATGCTATAATGATGTATGTGATGTTTATGTATGTGTTTTTCGTCTAGGAGAGTAAATCCTTGATGGGTGCCGGGAATTCATATCCTGGGCTAATGCTGAAGAATAGATTTTGCTTCCGCTGGGGATGATAATTGCAAGAATACCGGTAGGAGAGGATGACTCCGTTGAGGAATAAACTTGGCAAATGGAAGATTCTGCAGGGAGAAAAATACTCTAGCGACCATGCTGGGAAGCAATACTCTGTGGGGAGAGAGAGGTACTTTGCTGAGTGTTGAAAACTTGCTGGAGATACCTTTACTGTATTGGAAGTGCTGATAGACTTCGCTGGGGATAAGAAAGAACTGTGTTGACGACGACCTTTCCGTAGCTTTTGGCTGAGGATAACCCAGTTATATCCTGTTAAGGAAATAACTCTTTAAATAAAGCCGGACGACGTGTTCGTGCTCTGCGAGGATAAGCTTCCAGAATTTGCTGGGGATAAGCCTGCTGCTTGGGGAGATGGATTCCAACTTTTCCTGGGGAAACTGGATTGGACTCTCCTGGGGAGATTTTGAACTGTAATTTTGTAAGTTGAAAGAGGGAACCTATGTAGGGTTTCCTGCTGATGAGCTCATGTAAAACCGTATCTGAAATGGAGAAGGAACCTGGGTAGGGTTACTTTGATGATGAGTTCGTGTAAAACTTCGTTAAGGGAGAACCTGTGCAGGGTTTCTGGGTGACGAGTCCATGTAAAACTGCATCTTGAAGAGAGAGAACCGGTGTAGGGTTGCTTGATGTCGAGTTCGTGTAAAACTACGTCCGGAGAAGGAGAACCTGTGTAGGGTTGCCTGGTGAGGTAAGTTCATGTAAAACTTCTTGATGAACCGGGGTGAGGTTATCTTGAGCTAAATCCATGTAAGACTTCTGGGGGGAACCGGGGTTAGGTTGCTGCAGGATAAGTTCGTGTAAAACTTCTTGACGAACCGAGGTAAGGTCATCTTGAGATAGGTCCATGTGAGACTCTTGGAGGAACCGGGGTTAGGTTACGGCAGGATAAGTTTGCGTAAAACTTCTTGATGAACCGGGGTTAGGTCATCTTGAGATAGGTCCATGTAAGACTTCTGGAGGAACCGGGGTTAGGTTACTTGGATAAGTTTGTGTATAAACTTCTTGATGAACCGGGGTTAGGTTACTGCAGGATAAGTTCGTGTAAAACTTCTTGACGAACCGAGGTAAGGTCATCTTGAGATAGGTCCATGTAAGACTTCTGGCGGAACCGGGGTTAGGTTACTTGGATAAGTTTGTGTAAAAACTTCTTGATGAACCGGGGTTAGGTCATCTTGAGATAGGTCCATGTAAGACTTCTGGAGGAACCGGGGTTAGGTTACGGTAGGATAAGTTTGTGTAAAACTTCGTCTGAAAATTGAGAAGGAACTGGTGTAGGGTTGCATGATTTTGATTAAGTGGATGATTGTCCTGTTTGGTCTCGGATGTTAACCCACGATCTGGAATTTGTAAAGGTAGATGGTAATCATCCTTATGTTGATCCTTCCTTTGTACTTTGGTTGACAGAGCAATTAGATCACCGGGATAACTCATTATTGCCCCTGTTTCGGAGGTGAGGGAAGAGGATACCTGTGTGGGTGATTGACAAATCTTCGGGTAGACAAGTGACGAGATACCGGAACATAGCCGTACGCTTTGATCCCTAACTTTTGCCTGGACCGCCCTTTCGGGTTTTCAGTCCACCGGGATACCCATTTTTGCCCAAGCCGCCTTTTCAGGTTTTCAACTTGCCGGGTGTACATATTTTTCCATTTTCATCCCTTATTTTTGCCCGAACCCTTTTGGTTCGCCGGGAAACCCTTATTTTTGCCTAGGTGTGTCAACCTAGCGGGTCTTTGATTGTGCGTAGCATTTTTTCGACTATGTCCACGCTCTCAGAATGTAAGGAGTTGCCCCTGTTGGAAGTATTTTGTCATGCCCCAGATACTGGGCAATGCTCCTACTGTGCCCCTTGATTGGAGGTACTTCTGTTCACAAGGTATTCATCGTGCGAATTTCCCTGTTGTTCAAACAAATAGTTATATGCAAACAAGGTTATTTTAAGAATGCAAAAGCCTATGTCTGTCTTTGAATTTTGAAAATGTATTTTTTGTAATACAGTGCGGTGTCAACTCAAGATTTTACAGCAAACCTTCAGGAGTCGGGATACCTTCGTAACAGTATGCTTTCGAACTAACCCATGCTTCAGCTAGGACTTTTAAGGGTTATATCGTGGCCAGGTTCACGGTTTAAGAAACAAAGGATAAAGGCTCAAATTATTTGTACCCACCCTCTCTTCACGATGTTCTTCAAACCTATACTCAGTTGATCATACGTTAGACCTTATTTGAGTTTTTGTCCTGATATTCCGGTGATGATTCAGACATTGATGATTTATTCTGACTAGGCAGCCATTTTTGCTTTTGTTGAGGGTTTGTGAGACCTCTTTCTTGATTTTTGTTATCCCTTTCTTTTTTGCCTGAACTGTTTCCTTTTTGGAATTACAGTCAGCGGGATGCCCCAGTTTCATAAGTCCCTTTTATAGGTTTTGACTTCTTGGGCTTTTTTATTTTGAGAGATATAGTGACTGCCTGTCCTTCTTGATTATTCGGAACCATCACTGTCTTTCTTTGTAAGGACTTCTTTGGTGCCATTCGTTATGCACTTGGATCAACTGAGAGTACTACCCTGCCCCAGGTTATGATTAAGGGTTTTGATTTTCGAAAATAAAAACTTCTACTTCTTTGGCTCAGAGGGGTTGGCGAGGGATTATCTTCCTTATTACTCCAGTGTTTAGGAATTGAAACAATGCCTGTACCTCATAAGCGGGGTCCGTTCAAAAGCATACTGTAGATTGCGGTATCGTTTTCGTCATCCTCCCTCAAGAGGCTTAGAATTTTCAATTAAGAGTTGACCATCACAAAAATATGAAAGCAGTTTTAAGCATAGTAAACATAATTAAATCAAGACAGACATGTGTAATGCATTCATGAAATAAAAGAGTTTAACATGATAATTATTTATCTGAACAAGAAAAGAAAAATACAACTTGAATTCAAATGAACAAAAATCTCTCGACCCTAGCCATGTTTTGGCAATGGAGTAGTGATCACGTTGGGAGTCTCGGCAGGCTCGAACTCGATCTCTTTGGCATCGATCATGTTCTGAATCTTGTACTTCAGTGCCCAACAGTCCTCAGTATCGTGCCCCGGGCTATCAGAATGATAGGCACACCTTGCTTCTGGGTTGTAGCTTGGAGAGGAGGTCTTGGGGTTTGCAGGAGGGTTGATTACTGTAATCAGGTTCATCTTCAACATGTGTTGCAATGCTTGTGACCATGGCATGTTAATGTTGGTGAATTGTCTTTTAGGCTCGTCCGGCCTTCGCTGATTTCCCTTTTGTGGTTGGCGGCGTGGTGCAGAACTGGAGATCATGACTGCCCCTGCATGTTGGTCACGACGACTCTTTTGGATGTATGCAGCATTAGATTCTTTCTTTCCCGTGTAAGGCTTTTTGTGAGTATCAGAAGGTGTGGCCTCTTGAATTTTCCCACTCTTGATACCAGCTTCAATTCTTTCCCCAGTCAGGATGAGGTCGGTAAATCCAGCAGATGAATTACCAATGAGGTGATTGAAGAACGGCCCGGATAGGGTCCCCAAGAACATATCAACGTGTTCCCGGTCAGTTAATGGAGGCTGCACCCTTCCAGCAAGGTCTCTCCATCTCTGCGCGTATTCCTTGAAACCTTCACTTGACCCCAGCGACATACCCTGGAGTTGGGTACGTGTAGGAGCAAGGTCGGCATTATACTGGTATTGCTTGTAAAATGCAGTGGCTAAGTCCTCCCAGGTACGGATGTTGGCTCCATTCAGTTGATAGAACCATTCGAGATGAGTCCCTGAAAGACTCTCCTGGAAGAAGTGGATCCATAAATTCTTATCCGCAGAGTACGGTTGCATCTTCCGAACATAGGACCTGAGATGTAGCTTGGGACAAGACGCCCCGTCATATTTAGAAAAGGATGGTGCTTTGAACTTGTGAGGGATAATCACACCAGTTGACAAACCCAGATCTCCGAAATCTAGCCCAGGTACCTGTTGTATTTCCATAGCCTTCAATCTGTCCTCCAGTTGCTTGTATCTGTCTTCTGCAGGAGGGTACTGCTCTTCATCAAAATCAGTCTCGTTGTCGGAGACTACCGGACTAGGAACCCTTTCCTCTTGATGACTACCTTTCCCCACAGATGGAGTTGTCCTCTCAGCTTGATCCTGCAGGGTGTTCCCAGATCTGCGTCTAGGGCTGAACAAAACAGTCCTCTTCTTCTTCTTTTCCTTCTTCAAGAGCAGAGCCTTCAGATCTTGTTGCCCCTGGGTCAAATTCATGATCAGCCCTTGGAATTGGGCGTTCTGAGCCTGGAGGGCCTTGATAGTGTGCTCGGTTGAGGATTCAGGATTCATGACGAGACCGCTGAAATAAACAGCGAAGAAGGTAAGTAACCTGCAGAGAAAGGGTACCTGTCATGCAATGATATGGATGATATGCATGCAATGATTTTAAGGACCTCGCGGGGTAAACAGAGGAACTTGTTAGAGTTGAGAACTGGTAACTTGATTGAAGGTACTTCTTGTTGTTGAGAGTCCTTCTTCAAGGGTCAAAGGCTCACCATATCCAGTGGGTCATAGCCCCTGACAACCTTGGCTAGAGGAAAATAAATCCCCTTTGCCCCTTGCTGGGATAGTTGATTCACCATGACCTGCATCACAAGCCCTTGAGATCCTTGAAATGGGTTAGGATGTATGCAATGGTATGATGTTATGGTATGCATGGGATAATGTGAGTAACCCTGTTATGAGTCCCAATTAAGGACTGCAAACCAGAACCTGCAAGAAACTTAGGATACCCTGTTACGAGTCCTAATTAAGGACTACAAACAAAACCTGTAAGAAGCTCAAATGTCAGATAATAAGCATGCAAGTAGTCAAGTACGAAGGCACACAAGTCACACAAGAGAAGCCCTTAGAGTTTAGGCCAGCATGGGGTCTGGGTATTACCCTCTTGAAGTTGGTGGTTAAGACCTGTCCTATCAGATGTAACCGGGTTCTAGAGGATCCCAATATCACTGACTACCCTCAATCGGTCATAACTCCAGCATCGCAATCTTTTCTTGCGGCCAGAACCATCACGAGAGTTTAGCCTCAATGGGCGTAGCATACTGCTACTGTTCTAATGGCCAAGTTGTGTCATTTAGGGTTCTAAGGTCTGTTGTTGCTTAATGACTCTTTGGAAGACCCATATTCTCCCCGTTTCAACACGAGGGATATCGGTACAGACCAAGGTGCCACACCAACGTAGCCACTGCTTCACCCATGTCGGTATACGCCGGACAGGTCCCTCACAGCTTATGCTACCTAAACAGGGTATCCCCAGATCCGGGTTAGGATCTATGTAACTCCCATGCAACCCACAATAATAAAGCAAGCAAATCAATACAATTGAAAACACAGTTATGAACTAGCCCTAAGGTACACCTCACTTTAAGAATCCCCAGCAGAGTCGCCAGTTCCGTGATCGGTGGATCTGGAACTGACTGTTTAACGATGGTTCGCGAAATGTCGTGGTAAGCAAGAGTCGCCACCGTCTTTTATTTTCTCCAAATGGAAAGGACAAAAGCACAGAAAAATTCCTTATAGAGATTGCTCTCGGTTCGGGAGGTAGGTTATAGAAAGGGAAGGTGTTAGCACCCTTTCTATCCATGGTTATCCATGGGCTCTTAGATACTTGCTCATTTGTGTTTTCAAAATGGTTTGTTTGCTTTTCAACTGTGGGTTTTAAAAAAGGTTTCTTTGAAAATTCCAGTTCGACTCTTGTATCGGTCCTCAAGAGTGTTTGAAAAGTTGCTTTCGAAAGCTTTTTGAAAAGGTGTCAGTGTGAAAAGTATTTTTGAATTTGTTTTGAGATTAGAGCAAGTATCTAGAGTCGTCTACCTACCCTAAGGAATTCGTCTGTGTAAATGTCCTTTAAAGTAGTGCCATCCCACCATTGAGAGGTAGGTAGCACCACCGTTGGAGGTGTTCGGGTCAATTCGAGGTTCGGGACGTGGTGATCACCGGAGCAATAGGAAGATACCTTAGAAGCTACCCTCATGCCAGGTTCCCGGATCATGAGGACTTACTAAGACATCCTCTACTCGACGATCACCTTTCGAGGCAAGGCAACAGTGAGGCGTACCCTAGGGGTGGTGTGTGCGATTTGTGCGTCGTTTTCATTTGCATTTATCTTTTGTCATGTTATTGGTGACCTAACGTTTGTTTTTATTTTGTCCATACATTCTTTCATGCTTTTGATTAACAGTTAAAATATTTGCGGGAAAGTAAAGATCTAAAGCTATTACAAAAGGCGCGGATCCACATCGCCAAAATTAACCAAGACCCGATTTGACAGAAAATAAATAAACAAAGTAAATAGGGAATTAAAAGTGCGAGTAATTAAATACATGGCTTCCGGATAGATACATAAATATTTAAGCGGAATAAAATAAATATGCGAATAAATAAGAAATTAAGAACGAGGGCGTTGGACCCTTTTGCAAAATTAAAATTAATAAGGAACTAATTAATTAAAAAGAAAGAAGGGATTTGTTTTTTTTGGTATTTTATGTTTTTTAAGATTTAATATGAAAGGGGAGAATTAATTAAAATCAAAATAAGATGCAAACCCTAATTCTAGTTATTTTTTAATTTATTAAGAAATATTGAAATTTTTAACCTAAATTAAACCTAATTTTTACATGCAAATTTGATTATAAAAATAAATAAAATAAATATTTAATTATTTGAAAGAAAAAAAATGAAAAGGATGAAAAATTCATTAAACCTAATTCTATGCCTATTTTAGATTTTTATTATGAAAACATTAACTTAAACCCTAATTTAAAGCTAAATAATTATTTGCATTTATTTACAAAAAGTATTAAAATAAAATATTTATTATATTTTTTATCTTTTCTGATTTTTATACATTTTTTATATTTATGAAAATAAGTAATTAATTTAAACAAATAATAATTAAAAGAAATAGAGTTAAATAAATAATAAAAAAGTAAAGAAAGTGAAAAATATGCAAACCTAGGGGGGTGGTAGTCCCCAAAGTGGAGGTATGGCCCAAGAAATCTGAGCCCAATAACCTTCAGGTCCGCTGACTTTTCCAGACACCATGTGGCACCTTTGACTAGGGTTTAGGGTATTCCTCCAATCTATGCCTTTGATTTGGTGCTCCGGGACGCGTGTACGCTTGGATTTGGAAGGTGCATGGTGGTCTTTGTTATTGAAACTGCATAGGAATTGTTATTGAAAAATAATATGGAAACATGGAAGACCTGGGGCTCGAACCCAGGTCATGTGTATTACCAACCCTTATGCTTGCCAGCTGAACCACTGAATCATTTTGTTAAATAAATAAACAACAAACAATATAATATGAAACAACGCGTTAGTGGATTTTGCGCGCAAAAATTCAAATGCACCAATCAAGCCTCGCCACCTAATCATCTTCCTCGCTGGTTTTTATTTTCCTGAAACAAAAGAAACATAGGCAACGGTTTTGGATGTGTTCTCTTAGGCCACTTTCCAGAAAATAGCGAATAAGCCTAGAACGCTCATAAATTGAGCGCGATGATGGATTCTTGATCGTCCAAGCCTACTAGTTCTAATGGTGATACTCTTGAAGGCCAATTTTTCTTTGTTTCAAAAGCCATAATTCCAAGGTCTTGTAACCCTAGAAATTGATAATGGCAAAATCGCGTATACAGCTCAAAAACACAATTAAATACATGGGTTAGCTTCAGAATCAAATGACCAACATGAATCAATAATTAAATTTCACAAAGAATGCATGGAACAGGATGTACGATTATGAAATTTATTTGAAACAGGTGGACTCCATTGTACCAATTCCTGAGGTTTTGATGGATGTTCTTGATTGGGAAACGTTCAATGATGCTTGAGCAAGCTATTGAAACAAGAATTCTGCCTTGAGTCGCCCTCTAATGTGATTTTCAGAATTGAGGTTTTAGAGAAAAATTTCAAGTTTGATAATGACTTTTTTGAGCAGCTGCGCGTGTATTAGCATTAGGGTTGTGTTTAGGCTTATGTATTGAGTTGATTAGGTCAAGAAAAGTAGAACAAATCCAATGCTTTCATGGTTTTTTGGAAATTTGATTTTTAAGGATCTTTTTCAATCTTTTCCATGTGTTCTTGTATCAATTATGATCAATTTACTCCAAATCTTTCCTTATTTAGTTAGGCACGAAATATTGAGAGTAAAACATGTACAAAAAGATTTGTTAGGTTAAGTTAAATATTTTTCATATATTTAATTGATTTAAATGAATTAATATAAATGAAAATTCAAATAAATAAATAAAAAATGAAGAAATACTTCCCTTTGGGCCAAGTGGTCGTGCACATGCCATGGATGATGATTTGTGGAAGAAAAATGGGCCCATTAGCAATTTTAGGTCATTTGAATCAATGTTGACTTTTCAAAATATCCAAAAATTTCCCAACTTCTACAAGGCCTAACTTGCTCAATTTTTAAGCTTTTCTCATGTTCTTGGACATTTTGGAAAGTTCTTTGAGTCCTCTAACCAATGTCTTTGGTCCCATGTCATTTTGATTTACCAATCTCAAGTTATGGCCTTTGACTTTAAGTCCCTTTTTGTTGACTTTTGAAAATGACCTATAATGTTGAAATTGATAACTTTTTGTGAGAGCATTTCTTGGACTTGAAGTATGAAGATGAGTTGTAGGAAATGTCTTTCTCTTCAAAATGAGCTTTGGATGGAATTTTTCTGATAATCCATGTGAAAGTTATTCCCTGGTCAATTTCAGTTGACTTTTTCAGCTGTCCAAATAAGGAAACTTTTGCATCTTGATGATTTTTGAGCCAAACTTTGAGAATCATGATCAAGCATTGATCAAATGATGTTTGTGGATTCAAAATGATATGTTGACCAAAAATTTGAACTTTTGACTGTCAAATGACCATTTTGCCCCTACAGTTGACTGTAGTGCAATTAGGGTTTTTGACTGTGCAATTTTGTGCTGAAAGTCTTGAAACTTGATATGAGGATACTTGACCATGTTTATAGGCATGTGAGACTTGATTGGACCTTTGAAAACTTCCTTTTCTTGACCAGAACACAAACCCTAATTTTGACTGTATAGGAGGCTCTTGAACTGTGCAACCCTTGGGGATCTTTGAAGCTTGACTTGGCAATTTCTTGGAGAATATGGGAGGGCAAATTTTGGGGTACAACATGTACCAATTACCATTGATTCGAATTGATCTTGCAAGTTCATCATATCTTGGTTGCTAACCTGTCAAAAAAACCAATCAAATCAAATCTTTGATAATTTTCATCATTTATTTGATTTAATTCACTTTTTAATTAATGAAAAATCAAAATAAATTGAAAAATGAAGAAAACAATTGGTGTATAAGTATTTCAGTCGTGGACCACATTATAATTGAGGTTCAAGCATAAAAAGTTGGGCCCATTTAGCAAAAAATGCAAATTTGAGCACATTTGACTTTTGGCAATTTTGCAAAAATGGTCAACTTGGCCAATGCATAACTCTCTCAATTTTGACCCTAGAGATGTGTTCTTGGACTTTTTAGAAAGCTTAGGATGTTCTATAATCAACCATTTTTGTCTCATCTCAATTGAGTCTTCCATGTTCATGTATGAAGCTTTGACCCAAAAGGTGTTTTTGTTGACTTTCCAAAATGACCTTTAATGTCAAAATTCATATCTTTTTGTGAGTGCATATTTTGGACTTGGGAGATGAATATTAATAGTAGGGAATTGCATCCTATTAAAAATGAGCTTTGGACGGGTCATTTCCGATAAAGTATGAGAAAGTTATGCTTGGTCAAAGTTGAGTTGACTTTCCCTACAAAACCCTAATTTAGCAACTTTTGGGTTTTGATGAATTGTGAGCAATCCTTGAGGAATCATGATCAACCCTTTATTAAATGATGGATAATACTTCTAAATGAGGATTTTGACCAAAAATCTTGAAGTTTGACTGTATGTGGGCCACAATTGACTTTTGACCTAGCACCGTTGATTTTCTGGCAGTTGAGCAATTGACTGAGCAAACTTCTTCTGCAAGGCTTGAAACTTGACATGGATGATCTTGAGGACATATTAGGACAATGGTTAGTATTTGAGACCTTTTTGGTTCACACATCTTGATGAAGATAGAAACCCTAATTTGAGGTAGACTGCCTTAAAAGAGAGTTTGTCTGGTCAACTCTTGGACTTCCTTGAGCAATTTTGGGACCTCACTTGCCATGCATTGAGAAATATGAGAGGGAAAATGTTAGGGTACAACAGCTGCCACTGTTCAATCTTCTTAAACCCGAGGATGTAGATTGGTTGTCCTGCCTTTCGTGATCTGAAGGTGGAAGATGATTGAACACTAGAGTGCCCAGAAATTTGCACTCGCATGAAGTAACACTTGATTTGTGATATCGGGAATGGGCTTATATATGCCATTTTGAAGTTTCTAGAGAATTGTCAGAGATGGGCTTAAAGATGCCATCTGAAGAAGTGTCAATCGCATAAGAGATTCCTTTGCGAGAACCCGTATACCCGTTGTTATGGAGGACTTCGCTGGGGATTACTGGTCTCTGTCTTGAGAGAAATAGAGTTTTAGGAGTTTCAGTTGTCCGTTACTCTACTGTGGAAATAACTCCTGCTTGAGGAAGCGGAAGTGAACTGCATATTTGGTCAGGGTATACGTTGCACCGCGACTTTCTAGGGAAATGTGAAATCAATAATGTTTGATCGGGTCCCGGTCTTACAGTGTTGTGGACTGCTGTCTGGGGATAAGAAAAGAAGAACCCTGATCGTAAGGTTATGAGAAGGAACCTGGATGGTAGGGTTACTTCGAAATGAAAGCCTAGATAGTAGGGCTGTGAGAAGGAACCTGGATAGTAGGGTTACTTCAATATGAAAGCCTGGGTGGTAGGGTTGCGAGAAGGAACCTGGATAGTAGGGTTACTTCGATATGAAAGCCTGGGTGGTAGGGCTGCAAGAAGGAACCTGGATAGTAGGGTTACTTCGAGATGAAAGCCTGGATAGTAGGGCTGCGAGAAGGAACCTGGATAGTAGGGTTACTTCGAGATGGAAGCCTGAATAGTAGGGCTGTGAGAAGGAACTGGGATAGTAGGGTTACTTCGATATGAAAGCCTGGATAGTAGGGCTGTAAGAAGGAACCTGATAGTAGGGTTACTTCGATATGAAAGCCTGGGTGGTAGGGCTGTGAGAAGGAACCTGGATAGTAGGGTTACTTCGATGTGAAAGCTTGGGTGGTATGGCTGCAAGAAGGAACCTAGATAGTAGGGTTACTTCGAGATGAAATCCTGGATAGTAGGGATGCGAGAAGGAACCTGGATAGTAGGGTTACTTCGAGATGGAAGCCTGGATAGTAGGGCTGTGAGAAGGAACCTGGATAGTAGGTTTACTTCGAGATAGAAGCCTGGATAGTAGGGCTGTGAGAAGGAACCTGGATAGTAGGGTTACTTCGATATGGAAGCCTGTATAGTAGGGCTGTGAGAAGGAACCTGGATAGTAGGGTTACTTCGATATGAAAGCCTGGATAGTAAGGCTGTGAGAAGGAACCTGGATAGTAGGGTTACTTCGGAATGAGTTTGGGTGAAATTGTAGAGGGAACCTGGGTAAGGTTGCTTTTGTCGCACCGATATTACTCTGTTTAGCTTCGAGTGTTGATCATGGACTTGCTGGAAATTGTTGATAATAACTGTCTTTCCTGAAAGAAATACATGGTTAGTTACGTGCGATGCATGAGATGTATTGTGATGAGCTTCTCAAAATAACTGAGATTATGTTATATGTAATGTATGCACAGGTCATGATGTATGAACATGAAATGATGACGTAATAATCTGAGTCCGGGAAAATAAATCCCCGACTGCTGTTTGGAGAGTATGAGAAATGGTATTCTTGACTGTTGTAAAAAACCACAGTTCCTCTACTTTTGTTGGGGATGGTGAACAAAGATGACTATGCTGGGGATTTTCCCCTTGTTTACGGATATTCTGCCGAGGAGAGACCCTATTTGAGAACAACTCTGTGGGCGAATAACTCTGTTGGAGAGGAGATACTCTGCTGATAGATCTGCTGATTTGGAGAAATAAACTCCACCGAGGATGAATTTCCGTTGCTGGTGATAATGAATTCTGTTGGAGATTGAATTTCTGGTTGTGAGAGAAGTAAACTCTGCTTAGGGAAAAGTTTAATGACTCGCTCGCGATTGTGAACCTCAGCTTGGGAGATTTATATCCTATTTGGGAAAGCTAACATCACTGTCTTTGGATACTTTTAACTCTGTGGGGAGTGTAGATGTTACTGGGACGCATGCTGAGGATACGACAATGACTTCGTATCAAGACTTTTCTGCCCCTGTACCTGCTGGAGAAAGTGCCTGCGGAGGCCTTGTGGATTGAGTGTTATCCCAACTTATGAGGTGCTTGGTAACTTTCAATCGAAATGATAAGTCTTCTACTGATAGGCAAGTGACGAGATGACGGGACATAGTCGTACGCTTTAATCCCTAACTTTTGCCTGGACTGTCTTTTCAGATTTTTAGTCCACCGGGATACCCTTTCTTGCCCAAGCCGCCTTTTCAGGTTTTCGAATTTCCGGGTGTACAAATATTTTTTTGTTTTTATCCCTAATTTTTGCCCGAACCCTTTTGGTTCGCCAAGATGCCCCTATTTTTTCCTAGGCCAGTCAACCTAGCGGGTCTTTGTTCATGCGCAGTATTTTCTGACTATGTCCACGCTCTCAGGGTTTAGGGAGTTGTCACTGTTGGTAGTGTTGTGTTGCCACATTACCAGAATATGTTTGTTTGATCGTACAAGATTCGTTGCTGGAATTAATGCCCAGTGCCCCCAAGTGATTCAAATGGAGATCTGCCCCTGGCTATTTGGCATCTTTGAGAGATTCCTTGAATCTTGACTTGACTGCCCCAGATGATGGACAATGATCATGTCGTGCCCCTTGGTTGGAGGTGTTTTTCCACTTGAGGTGATCCTTTTTATTGAGAAGGTTTTTGTTCACTAGATATTTGTCTTGCAAATTTCTCCGCTGCTGAACAAATAGTCATCTGCAAACAATGTTATTTTAAGAATGCAAAGCTTACGTCTGTCTTGAAGTTTTGAAAATGCAGTTTTTTTTATAGAAAAAATAGAATTTTGCAAAGATGTGATATCAACTCAAGATTTGTAACTGACCTTCAGGAGTCAGGATACCTTTTGTAACAATATGCTTTCGAACTAACCCATGCTTCAGCTAGGACTTTTAAGGGTTATAACGTGGCCTGGTTCGCGGTTTAAGAAACAAAGGATAAAGGCTCAAATTTTATTTGTACCCACCCGTTCTTCGTGATGTTCTTCGATCCTAAACTCAGCTAATTGTGCATTTAGATCTCGTTTGAGTCTTTGCTCTGATATTCCAGTGATGGTTCGGATACTGACAATTTATTTTGAATAGGCAGTCATTTTATTTTTTTGTTGAGGGTTTGTAGGACCTATTTATTTTATATTCTATTATCCCTATCTTTTGCCTGAACTGTTTCTTTTTTGTGATTACAGTCAGCGGGATGCCCCGTGTTTTTTCTTAAGTCTCCTTCATAGGTTTTGACTTAATGGGCTTTTATTTCGAGAGATAATGACTGCCTGTTATTAATGACTATGTGGAACCATCACTATCTTTTGATTTGGAAGGACGTCTTTGATGCCATTCATTATGTATGAAGTAGAATATTGTGACTGAATGCGCATCTGAATTAACTGAGATACTAACATGCCCCAGGTTATGATTAAGGGTTTTAATTAGTGTGAAAAGAAAAACTCCTACTTCTTTGGCTCAAAGGGGTTGATTAGGGATTATCTTCCTTATAACTCCACTATTTGGGATTTGAAACAACGCCTGTACATCGTCAGTGGGGTATGTTCAAAACATAATGTAGATGTTGTGGTATCATTTTCGTCATCCTCCCTCTAAAGGCGTACAACTTTTTAGTTGAGAGTTGAATATCACAAAAAGGAACAGAGTTTAAATATAGTGAATACGAATGAATTGATTCAGAATAGACATATGCAATGCATTGAGAAAGTAACAAAGTTTGACATGAATAAATATTCGAACAATCAAAAGAAAATTACAAATTGAAAATTCTAATGAACAAAAAGCCCTCTTGTTAGAACTTGTCACTTCAAATGGTGGGCCTTGGAGGATTGACAAAAACATTCCAGTTGACCATCTTGTGTGAATTCCAATGATTCTTCATCAATCAGGTCTTGAATTTTGTATTTCAACCTCCAACAGTCGTTAGTATCATGCCCAGACTATTGGAGTGATATGCACACCTTGCATCAGGATTGTAGTTAGGCGAAGAAGTCTTGGGATTCGGATGAGTTCCTATCAATGTAACCAGATTCATCCTCAACATGTGTTGTAAAGCTTGAGACAACGGCATGTTGAGTTTGGTAAACTGCCTCTTGGGTGTATCTGGCTTACTCTGATTAACCCGTTGTTTTTGGCGAGGTTGTTGTTGGACCCGTGAGGTAGTATAAATTTGGAAAGGTCCACCCTTCACCAAACCAAACTCTTGTCTTCTTGGAGGTTGATCAATGACTTGGTCCCCGGCCTCGACTGTTTGCTTCATACTATTGTATCCGTCTTGATGAAGTTGGTTGATGATGGCTTTTAGCTCTTCTTGTCTTCGGGCTAGGCCTTGGATAAGAGCCATCTGCCCCAGCATCTGGGTTCTCATTGCACCTACCTCATCTTGTAGTTGTTCCAGCCGTTCGTCCTTATTGTCTTCAGGACTTTTCTTGACCAAGTTCCCAACGAGGAGTGTTTTCAACTCTTCTTGTCCCTTGGATAGGTTTAGGAATATTTCCCTAAACTGAGCTTCTTGAGTTTGAAGATCTTTGTTGTCTTGTTTGAGAGCCATTGCTGAAATAAACAGCGAGAACATGAGAGACCTACTTTGAAACCTGTTTATGCAATGATATGTATGGTATATGCATGCAATGTTTTCAAGGATCTCGCAGGGTAAACAAGAAACTGTTAGAATTTGATTGCAGCTTGATTGAAGAAACTTTGTGTCGTTGAGAGTCCTTCTTCAAGAGTCAAGCTCACCATATCGAGTGGGTCATAGCCACTGACTCAAGTTATTATGTTTTGATCTCTTGATGACATTGGCTAGAGGAAAATGAACCCATTTGCCCCTTGCTAGACGTCTGCATCACAAACCCTTGGGATCCTTGAAATGGTTAAGGAAATATTAAGGCATGATGTTATGATGTGTATGATATGCGTTTAAGCAAAAGTGCAAGGTGATGTAAGCAAGTAAACCCAACAAGAAATCCAAGTTATTGGATAAGGACTATAAACAAAACCTGCAAGGAACTCATGTCGTCAGATAATAAAACTGTACAAGTAGTTTAAGTTGAAAGCACACAAGTCACACAAACAGCCTTAGGTTTAGGCTTGCATGGGTTTTAAGGTAGTACCCTCTTGAAGTTTAGTTGGTTCAACCTGTCCTATTAAAGTAATCGGGTTCTAGAGGATCTCAATATCACTGACCATCCTCCATCGGTCATGGTTTCAACTCACACAATCTTTTCTTGCAGCCGAAATATTCCGAGAGTATGATCTCAATGAGTGTAGCATAATGTATAAACCAGTTCCCAGCTCTACACCGAGGCCGGCTATCTCGCTACTTTCTAATGGCCAAGTTGGGCGATTAAAGGTTCTAAGGTCAGTTGATGCTTAACGACACCACGTAGCGGCCCCGTATTCTCCTTGTTTCTCCACAAGGGATACCGGTACCAACCAAAGTGCCACACCAACGTAGCTACTGCTTCAACCGTATTGGTCTATACCGTACGTTCCCTCACAATCTATTTCTACTTACCTAAAAGGTATTCTCCAGATCCGGGTGTAGGATCTATAGTAACCCCAAACAAAACCCTCAACAGTAAAGCAAACAAAGCAATCAAGAGAAGCGATTATGATGACCTAGATCCTAAGGTATACTCCACTTATATGTCTCCAACAGAGTCACCAGTTCTGTGATACGGTGACAGAACCGACTGTTTGATACTGGTTCATGTTTTGCATTTTTTGTTTGCAAAATGTCGCGGTAAGCAAGAGTCGCCACCGAATTTTATTTCATCCAACTGGAAAGGAAAAAAGTACAAAAAAAAATCCTTTTTTGAGATGTTTCTGAGTACGGGAGGTAGATTATAGAAAGGGAAGGTGTTAACACCCTTTCTATCCATGGTTTTCCATGGGCTCTTAGGTACTTGCTCATTTTTAAATTGCTTGTGTTTGTGTGCTTTGCTTTTGAAAAATGTTTTACTTCGTGATAACCCTTGTATCAGTCCTCAAAGGTGTGACGAAGTTTGTTTTGAAAGTTTGTTTGAAAAGTGTAAGTGTGAAAAAGTTTTGATTTGAGCAAGTACCTACTAGCATCTACCTACTCGAAAAAAAGATTGTTTCTATTCTTGTTTCCTTTAGGCAGCGCTATCCTACTATTGAGAAATAGGTAGCACCGTTGTTGGAGTTGTAAGGGTCAATTCGAAAGGGACGTACGATCACTAAAGCAATGTTAGGACACCTTAGTAATTACCCTAGATTCTTAAGATCATATTCGAGGCAACATTTCCGAGGCAACATTCGAATGGGACGTTTGATCTTTTAGACAGGAGGGCAACCACTAAGACACCCTATGCTTAAAGATCATTTACCGAAGGCAACCGAAGTGAGAGTATACCCTAGGAGTGATATGTGCTAGTGATTTATTTTCAGTTATTTATCTTTGCACATTAGGGTTTTCTAACTGTATTAATTTGTCATGCATTCTTGTCATACAACCCTATTGGCATACATCTAGACAGTTAAATATTTGCAGAAATTAAAAATGCGAGAAAATAAATCTACGCTATTACAAGGCTTCGGGGAGGGGGATTAATTACATAGCCAAAAACCCGATAATTTAAATAGTAAATAAAACCCTAAATTAGACTATTACAAACCATGAACAGTTACAAAAATATTGGCAAAATAATTAACAAGTGCGCGATGAATTAAATACGAGGCGATTAGGGTTTTGACCCTTGACTAAACCTAATTGCGATTGATTAAAAAATTTTTTTTGTTATGTTTTGTTATTTAAGAAAATAATGAAATAGTTAAATTAGAAAGAAAGCCCTAAGTCCTAATTAATTTTAAATTAAGAAAAATAAATTAATTTATTCTAAAAAACCTATTTTTGTGTTTTTATTTATTTGAGAAAAAATAAAAGAAATAAATCAAGAATTTAACCTAATTTCGATTTGATTTTATTTGTGAAAAACAAATTAAAATTTCCCTAAGTTAAACTAAATTAAACTAAATTTGATAATAAAAAAAAATTAATTCTAATTTTTTTATGAATTCTTGATTTTATAATTTTATATAAAAATTGATTAATTTGTTAATTAAAATGATTAAAAAAATATTAAAAGAATTAAATAAAATAAAAAGAAATAAGAAAAGAATAAATGGGCCTGATTGCTAGCAATTGTGGGGGGTGCAGATCTGACTTTTGGGCCCAAACAATCCAAGCCCGTTTGACTTTGCCAAATCTGATGCACATGTTGACTTGAGGTGCATGATGGACCTTCAATGGAACGACATTGGATCTTGGCTAGCTGATGGATCTGATGGTTGGATCTTGATGGCATACGGTGGACATCCTGATAAGCAGCACACCTAATCATATGAAGCAAAATTATACAAAATAAATATTGGGACCTGGGGATTGAACCCAGGTCCTCACGCTCGCTCCTAGTACCCGCTTTCCATCTGTGCTGCTTTACTCGTTTGTACATATAATGGAAACAATTAATATAAGCAAATCACGTGACGTATTCAGAACAATGCGCGAAAATTCAAACCAACCAACCAATGGTTGCCACGCCTCATCTTCTTCCTCAAACCGTCGTTTTAGGCAACAAAACTTTTACCTACGGTCGCTTTGCTGTAGGTACAGACCTGTGCATCTCAAAAAATTGCATATGCTCAAGATAAATGAAAATGGCTGGTACCAATCAACTCATCTCATTCTCACGAGCTTCATGGTACCAGAATCAACGCCCAATTTTGCCTGCATTGAAAACCCCTAAACAAGAACACAAAACCCTAACCATTGCAATATCACGTACAGGCATAAAAAATGCAATTAAATGGAATGATTAGCTTACAAACACGATGGTAAACATGAGTATAACAATAAAAAGTGCTAAAGATGTGTGAATTAGTGAAATCAGAATCAAGTTTTTAGGCAAACCGTGGGAGGCGTAGAGCACGATTCTGGGCGTTTCAAGACCTGAGAATGATTGGAATAGCTTCCTGGGATGTCTGGGAAAGGGTTGGTGCTCTTGAAATGCTTTGAAACTACCTGTAGATTGAAAACAAATTCCCACTTTTCCTTGAATTTTTCAAGTTTGTTCTTGGCTATGCACGATCTCTAACCCTCTTTTCTTGCTTTGTTTTTGTTCTTTATATATCCCTCAATGAATTAGGGTTGCAAAACAGATCCAATCTTTAAGCTTTAATGATATTTGATTTGATTCTTTAGCCATATGATATCTTTCTATTTTCATGCCAATCATTCTCTTTTTGTACCAATTACCATTGATTCGAATTGATCTTGCAAGCTCATCATATCTTGGTTGCTAACCTGTCAAAAAAACCAATCAAATCAAATCTTTGATAATTTTCATCATTTATTTGATTTAGTTCACTTTTTAATTAATGAAAAATCAAAATAAATTGAAAAATGAAGAAAACAATTGGTGGATAAGGATTTGAGTCGTGGACCACATTATAATTGAGGTGCAAGCATAAAAAGTTGGGCCCATTTAACAAAAAATGCAAATTTGAGCACATTCGACTTTTGGCAATTTTACAAAAATGGTCAACTTGGCCAATGCATAACTCTCTCAATTTTGACCATTAGAGGTGTTCTTGGACTTTTTAGAAATCTTAGGATGTCCTCTAAGCAACCCTTTTTGTCTAATCTCAATTGAGTCTTCCATGTTCATGTATGAAGCTTTGACCCAAAAGGTGTTTTTGTTGACTTTCCAAAATGACCTATAATTTCAAACTTCATATCTTTTTGTGAGTGCATATTTTGGACTTGGGAGATGAATATGAATTGTAGGGAATTTCATCCTCTTCAAAATGAACTTTGTATGGGTCATTTATGATAAAGTATAAGAAAGTTATGCTTGGTCAAAGTTGAGTTGACTTTCCTTGCAAAACCCTAATTTAGCAACTTTTGGGTTTTGATGAATTGTGAGCAATCCTTGAGGAATCATGATAAACCCTTGATAAAATGATAGATAATACTTAAAAATGAGGATGTTGACCAAAAATCTTGAAGTTTGACTGTATGTGGGCCACAATTGACTTTTGATCTAGCACAGTTGATTTTCAGGAAGTTGAGCAATTGACTGAGCAAACTTCTTCTGCAAGGCTTGAAACTTGACATGGATGATATTGAGGACATATTAGGACAAGGGTTAGTATTTTATACCTTTGTGGTTCATACATCTTGATGAATATAGAAACCCTAATTTGAGGTAGACTACCTTAGGAGAGAGTTTGTCTGGTCAACTCTTGGACTTCCTTGAGCAATTTAGGGACCTCACTTGCCATGTATTGAGAAACATGAGAGGGAAAATTTTGGGGTACAACACCAACACTTTCAAAACATCTTCAAAACTTGAAAACATTTTCAAAAGATCAACACCTTTGCATACATTCTTACGAACAAGAATCATTACAAAGTTTGCCTAAACAATGGCCTCTTTACAAAATACTTTCAAAAACCACACAAAGCACATTTTCAAATAAAAGCAAATGATCTAGCAAGTAACTAAGAGCCCATGGAAAACCATGGATGAAAAGGGTGTTAATACCTTCCCTTTTCATACTCTACCCCCCGAACTCAAGAAACAATCTCAAAGGTATTTCCTGTGATTTTTGACCTTTCCTTTTGGATAAAAGAAAAGTCGGTGGCGACTCTTGCAAACAGCAATATTTGCGATTAAACGCAAAACACCCAAGTCAGTTCTCCCACCATATCACAGAACTGGCGACTCTGTTGGGGATAATTCTTAAAGTGGGGTTACCTTAGGGCTAGATCATATTTACTTGCTTTTATTGCTTGACTTGTATGCTTTATATTATGGTTCTTTGTTTGGGATTGAATCCTCTACCCGGATTTGGGATACCTTATAGGTAAGTAGAAATACATTATGGAAACTGTGCAGGGTATACCGACATGTTCTAAGCAATATCTACATTAGTGCGACATATTTGTGGGTATCGGTAGCCCTTGAGTAGTCAAGGAGAATACATGGCCGCTGAGTGATGTCATGAAGCACTAATGAAATTTTAGAACCTTTACTTGACCAACTTGGCAATTAGGACGTAGTGAGATGACCTGCTTTGGTGCAGTCCGAAGTTGGTAGATACTCGATACTACACTTATTGAGGTTTGGTTTTTTGGGATTTTTTGGTTGCCATTAAAGAGGCTTGCGCTGAAATAATGCCCAAGGAAACAAACTAGTGATATTGAGCTCCTCAGAACCCGATTACTATTACTAGGACAAGTTTGAGCCAACTAAACTTCAAGAGGGTACTTACCTATGAGACTCCATGCAAGCATAAACCTAAGAACTTATTTGTTTTTTTTTATATATATTTACTTGTACATAACATCATAAACATCATAACATCATACTCATATTCACTAACCATTTCAAGGATCTTGGGATTTATCTTTGTTCTGTTTTGTAGGACATGGATTTTATTCGCAGGAAAACCATTCAAGTCAACATTGTAAGGATCCCTCCTCAACATAAAGAGCTAGCATCAAGGATTCTTGAAAACTCTCCATTTACTGAAAGACATGGTCTCCTAATAAACTTGGTCACCTCCAACACTGATGAGGACATGATGAAGGTGTTCTTCCAGTTCTTTAATCTTTTACACCATTGCTTCACATTTCCTGATTATTAACTTATGCTAACTTTGGAAGAATTCTCCCAACTCTTAAGGATTCCTATTCTCAATCAACTACCTTTCAACGGTACGAAAAGAGATCCAAATCCAGAAGAGATTGCTCAAGCTCTACACTTGCAACCATATGATATCACAACTAATTGGGAAACAAGGAGTGGTGTCAAAGGTTTCCTAACAAAGTTCTTAATTGAGAAAGCCCAAAACTGTTGGAACTCTTTGGATTTGCAAGCTTTTGAGGAAATTGTGGTTCTCCTTATCTATGGGATGGTTTTGTTTCCAAATCCTGACCAACTCATAGATGTGAATACCGTCAAAATCTTCATGTCTCCTAACCCGATGCCTACTTTGCTAGGGGACATCCTACATTCCTTTCACACTCGCACTATGAGGAAAAGAGGTATCCTTATGTGTTGTACTCCTCTTTTGGAAAGATGGTTTATTTTGCATCTTCCCCAATCTGTATTGAAAAATGAGCAAGGTTCAAGGTGGTCACATAGGTTGATAACACTCAAACATTCAGACATTCATTGGTATTCCCGATCTATAGAGAATGTTACTATTATCGACCGTTATGGAGAATTCTCTAATGTCCCTTTACTTGGAATTAGAGGAGGTATCACCTACAAACCCTGCTTAGCCTTAAGACAGTTTGGTTACGCCCGAAGGGATGGACCACATGAGATGCTCATTCAAGGTTTGGTATTTGACTACGAGAACGACGATCAAGGCCATCGCCAAATATTTATCCGAGCTTGGAGGATGTTGAACAAGGTAGATAGTAAGACATTGGGGCATAAGAATTCCATCCCTCTTGATCCTTACCTCAAATGGGTATGAGCTCGTGCTCAAAGTCTTATAATTCCTTACCCCTCCATTCTCCCAGTAATCATAGAGCTTGTTGTGTAAGGAGATGTTCCATACACTATCCTGCATCCTGACATGCCCACCTCTCTTAAAGACTTACAAAGGGATTTGATACATCTTAAGGGGGAGCGAGACACTTTTGAGGCCCAATTCTACGCCAACGAGAAGAAGGTTTTGGAACTCACTAAGCAACTTCATGAGGAGCGGAGCCTGAACGCCTACATTGCACCAAAAAGGATGCGTATAACTTTTTTATCTTAGAGTTTTTTTTGTATTTATTTGTAAGCCCAAAAGAGGCATGATGTGTGTTCTTTTTTGGTCTAAAGCAAATTTAAATCTCTAATTTCCTTGAAATCATTGCATATGCATCTACCATTCATCATAACATAAGCAGGTTTCTTACAATTAGTCTCCTCATCTTTCTACTGTTTATTTCAGTAAGATGGATCTCGAGCAGACAGTAAAAGACCTCCAGGCGCAGAATGCTCAGTTTCAACAGATGTTCTTGACTCTAGCCAAAGGAAAAGAGGATTTGAAAACTTTGCTGCTTGAAGAAAAGAAGAAGAAAGCAAAGAAAATTACTAGAGTTCTGAATATGGGAAGAAGGTTCCAAGGACAAGCCAGACGGACCCTAGACTTTGCAACATCATCTAGTGAAAAGTATAATCCAGAAGTGAAAGGCAAGGAAGCGGTTACCCACCCAGAATCTGAAGAGAAAGAAGAAGAAGATTACTCTGAAGAGTAATATCCTTCGGCCGAGACAAATACAAACATCTGGAAGAAAGTCTAAGTGAAATGGAAATTCAGAAAATACCCAGGCTGGACTTTGAGGAGCTGGGTTTAGTGTCTGGCATTATTATTCCACCAAAATTAAAGGCACCAGTGTTCGCTAAATACGATGGGGTTTCGTGTCCCAAGACGCATCTCCGATCTTATGTGAGGAAGATACAACCTCACACTGTTGACAGAGATTTGCGGGTCCACTCCTTTTAAGATAGTCTATTCGGGACTCAGTTAGATTGGTTTTATCAAATGGAAAGGGCCAATATCCATAATTGGGAAGACCTTGCCGCTGCTTTTCATAAACATTATTAATACAACGCAGATCTTGCTCCCACCCATACTCAACTCAAGAGTATGTCTATGGTTTCAAGTGAAGGTTTCAAAGACTATGCTCAGAAATGGAGGGACTTAGCAGGAAGAGTCCAACCTCCCCTTTCTGAAAGAGAGCTAGTGGACATGTTTTTGGGTACCCTGTCCAGTCCTTTCTTTAATCACTTAATTGGGAGCTCCTCGACAAGCTTCACTGAATTAATCTTGACCGGAGAAAGAGTGGAAGCTGGGATTAAGAGTGGGAAGATTCAAAAAGACGCATCCTATGCTGCTGTAAGAAAACAATTTATTGGGAAGAAAGAAGTTGGTGTTGTGTATCCTCAAAGAAATCAAGATAGAACTGAACACCGTCCAATAGTGGGGGCTGTCATGATCCCAAAGCCTGCACCTACTCAACAAATAAGCTACCAACCTAGAATAGATAGACCAGTAAGACAATTTACCCGGATTAATATGACACCATCTTAAGTACTGCCACATTTGTTGAGATATAATCTGGTAACTTTGAAAGAAGCTCCGAAGAATCCTAACACAACCTCTCCGCATTACCATCCCAATGCTCGCTGTGCATACCATTCAGAAAGTCCAGGCCATGATACTAACAACTGTTGGGCTTTGAAAAACAAGGTGCAAGACCTTCTTGAAGCCAAAGAAATTAAATTTGATGCTCCTGAGATCCCAAATGTTATCACCGCTCCTATGCCCAAGCATGTTCGTGATATTAACGCTGTTGAAAATGATATGTTTGTTACTGCTGTTGATGAACTTGTTACGCCTCTCCTGACTATCAAGAGGAATCTATTGAGGGCCAGTTTATTTCCGGGCTATGACGAAAGCTTCCACCTCTGTTTATCCCTACCAACTGGATATCATTTATTGAAAGCAAGTGTTCAACGCCTAATGGATGACAAAGAGATTTTGTTTGAAAAGACTCCCGTTCCAACCATTTCTTACAATGATGTTTCAATAGTAACCATTTCCGCCAATCCTTCCAGGGTCTCCACCAAAAGACCCATTAGTATTACATCAGTTCCTAAGGTGACTCCACTGATAATTACCATGCCTGGACCAATCCCGTAATCATCAGATAAAACTGTCCTATGGAATTATGGGGGCGTTGTCTACTATCACGGTGTCAAGCAGGATTGGCCGGCTGTTGAAGACTTAATTTCTGAGAAGGCTGACCCCAACATCAGCAACATTGTGGGAACCAGCAAGATAACCCAAAATGGCAGAGTATTATCCCCAAAGATTGCTCCTCCAAAGACTGTTACTGGTCCTGTGATCATCCCTGTTCCTATTCCTGTTGACACTACTACTACTACTACAATTCCTATAGTTACAACTGCTGATACTCCTACCACCGAGTCGACCGAGACTCGGGGCAAAGGAATTCTGGTTGAGCCTGTCTAGATGAAGGCGCAATCAGTGTCTATCCCTGAGGCCTCCCAAAAGGAGATGGAAGAAATTCTAAAAATTATAAAGGGAAGCGACTACAAAGTAGTCGAACAACTGGGGCAGACTTCGTCAAAGATTTCCATGCTGGATTTATTGTTGTGCTCCGAGGCTCATACGAAGGCCTTGGTGAAATTCCTTAAAACTGCCCATGTACCACAAGAAACCTCTGCTGATCAGTTCTAAAACTGTGTGGCCAGCTTGACCGCGAGTAATGGTTTAGGCTTTTCTGAAGCTGACCTGGCACCTAGGGGGAGGAAGCATAACGAGGCATTGTATGTCTCTGTCGAATGCAGGGACACAACTTTGGCCCATGTCTTGGTTGATATCGGTTCATCTTTGAATGTGCTGCCTAAGAAGCCTCTTGATAGACTTGGCTGTGAAGGATTGACCTTAAAACCCAGCAACATAGTGGTAAGGGCCTTCGACAGTTCAAAGATAATGATGCATAGGGAGGTGGACATCCCCATAAAAGTTGGAACCCAAACCTTTGATTCAACTTTTTACGTGATGGACATTCGCCCTTCCTATTCCTGCTTATTGGGCCGACCATGAATTCACAACGCTGGTTCTGTCACCTCTACATTACATCATATGCTAAAATATCCAACTGAGGGGAAAATCATTACTATCCATGGAGAAGAGGAATACATGGTCAATCACTTAAACTCCTTCAGATACGTGGAATTGGATGGTGAATTTATAGAAACTCCGTTTCAGCATTTCGAGGAAGTCCCATAAACCGTGGCAGTAACCAAGGTTGTTCCCCAAGTCCCAAAGATTACAAGGCCTCCTCTAAAGATATCTTCTCTGAAAGATGCCAAGGCAGTGATCGAAGAAGGTGGGTGTACTATTTGGGGCCAACTCCCAGATACCCATACAAATCTGAAAAATTTTGTTTGGGTTTCACTTCAGGAGCCCAGAAAGTTGTACACCGTGTGTGATACGATGGGAGAACTGACTTTAGATTTTGCGTTTGTGTTCGCAAATGTTTCGGTTTAGCAAGAGTCGCCACCGGCTTTTTATTTTATCCTAAGGAAAGGTCAAAAAGCACAGGAAAGACCTTTGAGATGTTTTCTTGGGTTTGAGGAGTAGATTATGAAAAGGGAAGGTGCAAGCACCCTTTTCATCCATGGTTATCCATGGGCTCTTAGTTACTTGTTTAGATCACTTGATTTTGCTTTTCAATTGTTTGAAATGGTGCTTTGTGTGTGGTTTTGAAAGATGTTTTGAAAAGAGGCCATCGTTGTGGCAACCTTTGTAATGATTCTTGTTTGAATGTATACAAAGGTGTTTTTGTCTTTTGAAAAGATTTCAATGTTTGAAAGTTTGATTTGATAAATGTTTTGAAATTGTATTGTGAAGTGTGTTTGAAAAATAGCAAGGATGTTTTGCAAGTTTTTGATCAAGTAACTAAGAGCTATCTACCCTAATGTACTCAAATATTTTTCCTAATGTTTTTAACCCTTTTGACAGTGTTATTTCACCATTGCATTTTGTGAACAACCTTGTGTTAGGATGTTAAACGGGACAGACGCGGGTCACCGTATAGACCATGATAGCAATTGTGTCAAGTATCTTTGGCAAATTTTTGAGGGACTTGATCATTTTTGTTTAGGCAACCAAGATAGCGTCATCGAGGGACTATGATCTTTTGTTTTGTTTTTGTTTTGCCAAAGTACCCAACATGCATAACATGGCCCATTTTTGAAGGCAACAAGTGGATTGTAACCCTAAGGGTGCAAGTGTGTATTGTGCTTGATTTTCATGCATTTTTATCTTTGATTAGGTCAAGCTATGTGTTGACTTGGATTTTTGCATACAAACCCTAATTCTCTAATCATGGCATAATTAAAAGCGTTAAGTGCGAGAATTAAAATTCTAAGCTATTACAACATGATTATGGGGGTGGGGGTACAATCTTTGAATGGGGGTATTTGACAAGAAATATAAACCCTAATTTACTATTACATCCAAATTGAATTCACAACGCATAAATATTTAAATGGACAATATTTGAATAAATAAAATAAATAAATACATCAAATAATATGAATTATGCTAAAAGGTTTTTGTTTGTTTATGTATGTAAAAGTATTTAATGTAAAAAAGTATAAAGAAATAAATAAAAAAGATTAATTTTATTTGTTTTAAGTGTAAAACCCTAATTTTTTTAAGAAAGTAAATATGTTAATTATTTTATATACAATAAAATATATTAATATGTCCAAAAATAAAACATACTTAAAAAAAGTATTTTTTTAGTATGAATAATAATGAAAGCAAAAATATAATATTTTATATTTTTATTTTAAAGTATTTAATAAAATAAAAGTATATATGTATATATATATATATATATATATATATATATATATATATATATATATATGTATATTAATTATATTAAATATGTAAAAAATAAAATATGTACAAAAATAAATTATATTTATAATAATATTTTTAGTGTTAATAAAAATAAGAAATAAAAATAAAAGTATAATTTACATATTATTTTCAAGTTTAAATAAATAATATAAAAGTATTTAAATGCTTTTTATGTTAGAAAAATTAAAATAAAATGCCAAATAAATGTGAAAAAATTATGAAAATATTTTTGAGCATTTTTTATATTTGGAAATAAATAAACAAAATCAGAAATGAAAACAAAAATGCAAAAATATAAAAATACAAGAAATTGGGCCAGGGGGTGTAAAAAGAAAAAAGGGGGGGGGGGGGGGTGTCAAAAGTAGCCAGGCCAAGCCCAGCCCAAAACTTCATCTTCAACCTCCAACTTTGGCAAAAACGCGCGCGTGCCCTGTACAAACTTGGACATCCTGCATATGAGCTCTATTGCAAAAACACATAACACCAAACTTGTAGAGAATTTCAAGACGATTCCAACCATGTAAAAAACTAATCCTAACTCTCAAAGACCAGAGAGAATTTCTCTGGCCCTAAAATCTGACCTAGTTTTTTCAGCATGTTCATGGATGAAATTCTCTTAGCACACTTAATATAAATGAAAATTGAGCATATGTACAACTTCATGGCAATGAATACTACATTTTTTTATTCACAAACCTAAAGCTAAATGTTCCTAAATATAGAGATAGGAAGTGGAGAAAAACCTGTTTCAGCTGACTTCGTGTAGGGCAATGTAGTGCTTTTCAACAAGGCTTGAGATGTCTGGTAGCTTGCTTGAACTTCACTTGACCTTCTCCAATAGCCTGCTTGCCCTGAATGTACCTGAATCAAGCTATAGAACTCAACCTGCACAAGCTCAAAATGAAAATGGTGAACACTGTAAATGGAGTTACAGTTGGTGTTTGAGGTTTGGGATAGCTTGGGTGAGTTGAATGGAAGGTGTTTGAAGCAACTTGGGGAAAAACGCACGAGCCAAATGAGCTATGGAACTCAAGTTGCAGAACCTTCACTGTTTTGCCAAAGGAATGTGATTTCTGGCTATGGGGTGTTTAGAGGCTCAATCAATCGTGTTTGTAGCTCAAAGGGGTGTGAGAAAGATGTTCAAACTGTTTGTGTAAGTTAGCATTGGCTGGATTTTAAGTTCTCAAGTTTTTGACAAGTTTCTTGTTTTTGAAGTAAGAAAGTGGAAGTTGTTGTTACAGGCTATCAAATATGCTTGCATCCCTTGCCCTTGGCCCCTCCAACTTGTGGATTTGATTTTCCCTCTGAGATCTGGACCAATGCTCAAGGGATAGTGGTTTGACATAAAGCACATTATGGCAAAAATGGAAATGTGCCTTTTTCTACTTAGGGCTTAATCTTGTGTACAATGCCCAAATGACTAAAACAAAAGCTTAGACTGATGGATTTGCATTTAATTATGAAGTGTGAAGTGGTTTAGAGGCCTGCAAACTAGTGTAAGGCATGCTGACTTGAAAATGTAACTTGTATGAACATGAATATGCCATGGATGAAAAGTGAGTTTTTTCCAACTTCAAGCCTTCGGTTCTCCCTAACCATAAATGTGTTTGAGGAGTTCTTGGACAATTTGGAAAGCTTGTAACATGGCCTATAATCCATATTTGAAATGAAACTTGATATTCCAAGTGGAACTATGTGAAAAATGGCCAAGAAGATAGGTCAAAATCCTGCCTAAACTAGGGCAAAATTTCACTAAGTTAAAAGTTTTAGGGACCCTTGTTCCAAAAATCATAACTTGAGATCCAAGCTTCTTTTGAGAAAACTTTGTGAATCAAAGTTGTAGACTTTGTTGAGGACTACAACCTTCATGTTGGAGGTTTGTTTTGAATCCAAATTCATCATGGTGAAAATGTGGAGCAAAGTTAGGAAAAATTAAGAAAACTTCATAACTTAGAAAAATTCTAAGTTATGAAATTTTTTCAATTTCAAACCCTAATTTGCAATTTTGGATTTCTTGATGAACAAGTTTCATATTTTGACACATCTTGATGAAAAATGACCCTTGGCACTTGATTTTGACCAAAAAGTCAAAGTTTGACTTTTCACTGTAGAGTCAAATTTTGATCAGTTGACTGAAAAATTCATCTGTCAATCCAAAGCAATTGAGGTCTTTTGAACTTGTTGAATAGGTCAAGATGATGTCATTGAGTCCTTGAGTCTATGGTCGAGCCTAATTTGCCATTGGCTAGGTCAAAAAGTCAGAAATTGCCTTTGTACAGTCAAAACCCTAAAAATGACCATTTTGCCCTTTTGGTGATCTGATCAAATTTCTTGTGGAGTTGTGGTCCAAACTTGATCAAATGGTTCATATGAGTTAATAATGTTGATTTGCGTCAAAATTCATGAGGTTTGACTGTAAATTGGCCACTTTTGACTTTTTCCCCAATACAGCTGATTTTTAGGTCAACTGTCCAATTGATTGGGAAAAAATTTGATTCAAGGCTTGAAACTTGGTATGGACAAACTTATGAGTCCAATATGAAGTATGAAAGTCAATTTGAGCATTGAAGGTCCAAAAATCCCTATGCAAACTCAAACCCTAATTTAGGTCATCAGTGCAAGGAGATGTCTTGAGCAGTGCAAACCCTAGCTTGGTCTTGAGTTCAAAGATCCTCGTGAGGGGAAATGTTGATAAAATGAGAGAGCAAACTTTGGGGTACAACAGTTGCCCCTGTTCAATCTTCTTGAACCTGAAGAGTTAGATTGGCAAGTTTTGCCTTTCGTGACTCAAAGGTAAAAGAGGATTGGACACTAGAGTGCCCGTAAATTTGCACTCGTCAAAATGTAGGTGAGGGAATGTGCTTAAAGATGCCATTTGGAAATGGTAGAATCTTGCTGGGGATGGGCTTAGAGATGTCATCCAAAACTTGTTTATTGAAAATCAGTAGAATGAACATCAGAATGGTATCTGTATTTGAAACGTATCTGAGTTGCATCTGGAGATTGGATTCGTATGAGCAAGGGAATGGCGCCCGTGTCTAGAGCGTATCCGAGCGGTAACTGTATTTGATTCTTAAATAAATATCAGAATGACTGCCGTGTCTGGAGTGTATCTGTATTGTATCCAAAATCTGAAGTCTGAATAAGCGACAGAAAAACATCCGTGTTTGGGATATCTCCGTGCTGGGGATAAATTCCGAATGAGTGACAGAATGGCAACCGTGTCTGGAGCATATCTAGACTGTATCTGAAGTTGAGATCTGTATGAGTAGCAGAATGACTTCCATGTCTGGAGTGTATCCGTACTGTAACTAGGATACGGGCAAGTGACAGAATGACTTCCGTGTCTGGAGTGCATCTGAACTTGAAGTTGATAGCTGAATCTGAATAAGAAATAGAATGGCTTTCGTGTTTGGAGCGTATCTAGTCTATATCTGATTTCTGAAGTCTGAATGAGAAATAGAATGGCTTCCATGTCTGGAGCGTATCCATACTGTATCTTGACTCATTGAATATTTGTTAAAGATAGCTTTTTAATCTTATCCTGAAAGGGTAAAATGTTAGCTAGAACACAAAGTTATGTTGCATGCCATGTATGATGCAATAAAATGTGTTCTATAAACGTTCATGATATATGCATGTAATGGATGCACATGTAAGATGATTAGCGGTCTTGCTGAGGAAAATAAATCCTTGAATGCTGCAGATAATGAAATCTTTGACTGCTGCCGGGGAAAGTAAATCATTGGTCGACGCTGGGAATTTCGAAAATCTTTGATTGTTGAAGATGAGAAATCCTTGCTGACTACTGTTGGGGAAAGAAAATCCTTGGCAACCTGCAAGGATTATCAAAACTTTGACAACTTCTGTGGGGATGTGAGAATCCTTCATGACTTTCTGGGGAAGAACGAGGACAACTCTGACGATCTCTACTGGGGGATTAAAACCTGGGAGGCTCCAGCCGGAGAAATGAGAACCAGGATCTTCGTTCTGCTGGGAAATAACTCTATGGGGAGAATGCTTATTCTGCCGGGGAACTCAGGAGCTTGGGCTGTATGCCAATCTACTGGGAATTCCTGTTTTGTGGAAAACTCCGCTGGGGAATCAGAGGAAGTTGGATAGTATTCCATTGGGGTTTAAGATTTGAAGCTTTTAGACTCCGCTGGGGAAGAAAGCTTTATCTTCACTGGGGATCTGTAGTTCAAAGTTTTCGGGCTCCGCTGGGGATTGGGAGTTTTTTAGAAACTTAGCTCTGAGGGGAATTTTGAAACTTAACTCCGTTGGGGATATGCATCTCAAGGTTTTAACTCTGTTGAAGATCTGACTGACATACTGTAGGGGATTTCTTCTGGAATAGCTAAAGACGTTTTCCTATACTTTTGACCTATCAATAATTATCTTTTCTTATTTTGTTTTATTTGTAAGCAGTGATTATATTCAAATGCATATGCCTATTTAACAAACCATTGGACGTTTTCAAATAAAACATAAGTGTAAAAAAGAAAGGAAAGGCAAGAAAACTTCTGCACTTTAAAGTATCTTTGTATTAACTTTTGTAAGTATTTTTGTACAACAGAGACAGACATCCTAGTAAGAGAATGTTGTCGGAAAATTGAGAAACAATTTATACAAAAATAAAGATGGCTATGTGTAACAATTCCATGGGGTTCCCATTCTGCTATAGCCTTCATAACTCTGAGCATCTTGTCCATTTGTTGCTTCATCCGCAGATGATTAGATTGATCAGAAGCTTGGAGTTTGGTCGTGAAGAGATTGTCCTTAAAGTGATCCGACGAGACATAGTCATACGCTTCAATTCCCTAACTTTTGCCTGGACCGTCCTTTCGGATTATCGATCCAACGGGAAACCCTTTTTTGCCCAAGTCGCCCTTTCGGGTTTTCAACTTGCCGGGTGTACAGATTTTTGTTTATCCCTAATTTTTTCCTGAACCTCCCTTTCGGGTTTTCGATTCACCGGGATGCTCATTTTTGCCCAAGTCGCCCTTTCGGGTTTTCGACTTGTCGGGTCGTTTTATGCGTAGTATCTTTTGACTGTGTCTGTGTTCGCAGGGTGCGGTAGGTCGTCGCCGTCCATGGTGGTCAGAATCATTTCCCCACCAGAAAATATGTTCTTGATCACAAATGGTCCTTCGTAAGTAGGAGTCCACTTGCCCCTGGGATCACTTTACGGCAAGATGATTCGCTTGATTACAAGATATCCGACTTGGTATACCTGATGCCTGACTTTATTGTTGAAAGCCTTGATCATCTATTTTTGATACGTCTGACCATGACAAACAGCAGTAAGTCGTTTCTCGTCGATCAAGTTAAGTTGATCCATTCGGGTCTGAATCCAATCGTCTTCACTTAAACCAACATCCTTCATAATCCTCAAGGAAGGAATCTGAACTTCCATGGGTAAGACAACCTCCATGCCATATACCAAAGAAAATGGGGTTGCCCCAGTTAAAGTACGTGCCGTGGTACGATATCCGTGCAGAGCAAACGGTAACATCTCATGCCAGTCCTTGTAGGTGACTGTCATCTTTTGAATGATCTTCTTGATATTTTTGTTCGCGGCTTCAACAACACCGTTCATCTTTGGTCGATAGGCAGATGAATTGTGATGTTGAATCTTGAACTGCTCGCGCAGAGCGGTGATCACAGTGTTGTTCAAATTTGTACTGTTGTCCGTGATGATCCTGTCGGGGATACCATACCGACATATGAGGTTCTGCTTGATGAAGCGGGCAACCACATTCTTTGTAACGGAGGCGGAGGAAGCTGCTTCGGCCCACTTGGTAAAATAATCAATAGCTACCAAGATGAAGCGATGTCCATTGGATGCCGTAGGATTGATCTCTCCAATCATGTTGATTCCCCACATCGCGAATGGCCAAGGAGATGTTAGCACATTGAGAGGAACTGGAGGAATATGTACTGTTGTACCCCAAAATTTGCCCTCCCATATTCTTCAAGGTTTGTCAAGAATCATCTTTAAATGGTTCAAGATTTCTCAAGGGTTGCACAATCCAAACACCTCCTAAGCCAGTCAAAATTAGGGTTTTGGTTCCTTCAATGAATTTGGGATTTTCAGTGGTTCAATCAAGTCCCATAGGCCTATACATATTCTCAAGCACCTACATGTCAAGTCTCAAGGCTCACAATGCCAATTTGCACAGTCAAAAGCCCTATTTGCTCTACAATCAACTACAAGGGCAAAATGGTCATTTTGCAGTCAAAAGTAAAAAATTTTGGTCAAGATCTTATTTTGAGTCCACAATCATCATTTTATCAAGTCTTTATCATGATTCCACAAGCATGGCTCAAAAATCATCAAGATGCAAAAAGTTGCTATTTTTGGACAGTAGAAAAGTCAATTGTATCTTGACCAAGGCATAACTTTTTCATGGTTCATCAGAAAAATCCCATCCAATGCTCATTTTGAAGGGGATGACATTTCCTACAATCCATCTTCACACTCTAAGTCCAAGAAATGCTGTCACAAAAAGTTATCAATTTCTACATTATAGGTCAATTTCAAAAGTAAAAAAAATGCACTTTAAGTCAAAGACCATAAATTGAGATTGGTAAATCCAAATGACATGGGACCAAGGGAATTGGTTAGAGGACTTCAAGACCTTTCCAAAATGTCCAAGAACATGTTCATATGATCATAATTGAGCAAGATATGCATTGGAGAAGTTGGGAAATTTTTGTGAATTTGCAAAAGTCAACTTTGCTCAAAACACCTTGTTTTTGCTAACGGGCCTCAAATTTCTTCTTGAAACTTTATCCAAGGCCTATGCACGACCCATCAAGCCTATTTGAATTTATTTTCTTATTTTTATTAATTAATTAGATTTTTAATTGATTTTAATTCATTTAATTAATTTAAATTGTAGGAAATTCAAAGATATGATTTCTCAATCTTTTTGTGAAGCAAAAGTGGTCAATATATGCTGGAAATTTCGTGTGCAAATCAAAGGGACAAGAATCTCCAAATTTAGCAAGTTTTTCCAATCAAAAAGATTCAAAAATATTTGATTTTCAATCAAATATACAAACATCAATTCCATGAATTTCTTGGCAAAGATTTAACCTAATTCTATTCTCCTATATATACACAATCAAACCCTACTCATGCATACGTGAAATTGCTGCAAACAAAGCCATAGCCATATTGAATTTTTCAAGAAAATTGCAAAATTGTTTTCCATAGTTTAGCACGATTCAAAGCATTTTGTGGTTTCTAATACCTTGCAGGAACTCCCAGAGACGTATTGCAATCAAAACCAAGTGCTAAGGCCTAAGAAATCATCATTCACAGTCACACGATTTGATGCTTTTTCTCATAATCAAAACTCATATTTCATGCATAATTAACACGTTTTAATCATTGTTTTGGGTTGCTTGAATTCATATAAAGCTAATGGTATTAGTTAATTGCATTAGAATGCCCAGAATCACAAGTTACCATTGAAGAAATCTAGGGTTCTTGAGCTTCCAGATTGGGGCTTTACAGTATAGGAAAAATTAGCACCTCTAATGCCTATGGTTGAAATCGTTGAGACCAGACGAATCTAAGGGGACCATCGTGAAATATTTATGTTGAACACAGGCCTAATCGCTATTATTGGTCGTTGCAGGTTGTGGGGGTTAAAAACCCCCCACAATCTAATTTGTTTTTACAGGCATCAGCGAAGAAGATGAGTGCGTGGTGATATTCTATTGGACAGTTTAAAGAACGCGCGCTTTTTTATAAATCCAGCTTGTTAATCTGTTTGCATATATTATATTTATTTATCATTATACTAACAAAGCGTGCAAGTTGGTGTAGTGGAGGACGTGCTGGCATGGAATCATTGGGACCTGGGTTCGAGTCCCAGGTCCCCCAAATAATTGTTTCTATTTTTTCTTAACGTGATCTCATGCAGGCTTCAAAAAGTAGTATATCATGCACTCCAACCATCCAAGCGCCAAGTGGCCACAGTCATTAATCAAATGGTCAGGATGGGAAGACCACCATGTTCCCAGTCAACTATGCCATGAAGGATCTCAAAAAGTCAGAAGGGAATGAGCTTAGTGGGCTTCAGAATTTCCAAGAACACCTCCATCTGGGCCCAACACCCCCTGAGTTTTGTTCTTATTTTTTCTCTTTTTATATTTTATCTTTAATTATTTTACTTTTAATTATTATTAGTATTAGTATTTAATTAACAAATTACTTATTTTCATAATAAACTCATAAACCTAAAATTTTATTATTATTATTATTATTATTTATTAATTTCACTTTATTTTTTGTAAATAAATTCTAACAAATTAATTTAGTTTAATTAGGTTTAATTTTGACTTTTTCATAATAAATAAAATAAATTTAGAATTAGGGTTTTCTTGACAACTTTTAATTTCTTTTATTTTTTTATTTTCATTAAGACATTAAAAAACATTCCTTTTAATTAATTAATTAATTAGTTTTAAGATTAATTTGATTAAATGCAAAAATAACCAAAATTTCATTCTTTTCTCAAAAAGGGTCAAAACCCTAAGGACTTTCCCGATTCAATTTTTCTCGCGTATGTTTATTCTCGATTCCTATTTTGATCATATTTATGTAATTGCTCCAAGGATGTAATAGCGTAATTAGGACCCTTTTACCGCTTTCTTTATTTTCTCGCATTTATTTTTCAAGGGTTATGTTTTTGGCGATGTAAATACCCGACGCCTTGTAATAGCGTAGATTTACTTTCTGCAATTTACTTTCCGCAAATTATTAACTGTTAATTATGCATGACAAGACTTGCCTGAAAAATAAAATCAACCCGTAGCTCACCATGATACATGTGCAAAGATAATATAAACTGAATCCTGACACACATGCACATGCCACTCCTAGGGTACGCCTCACTTGGTTGCCTCGACGTGGTCATTGAGTATAGGGTGTTTTAGAGGTCGCCCTCCTGTCTAAAGATCCAGTTGCCTCGAAACGGTTGCCTCGGATAAAAAGGATCTAAGACATTAGGGTTATCACTAAGGCGTCCTACTATTGCTTTGGTGATCACACATGTCCCTATAATCGAATTAACCCGAATAACTCCAACGACGGTGCTACCTACTTCTCAATAGTGGGATAGTACTGTCTAAAGGACATTTACACAACTTAATTCCTTTGAGTAGGTAGATTTATCCTAGGTACTTGCTCTTTCAAAAAATAAAAAATACTTTTCGCACTTACACTTTCAAACAAAAGTTTTCAAACAAATACTTCATACACTCTTGAGGACTGATACAAGAGTTACCTAGAAGTTTTCAAAACAAACTTTTTCAAAACCCACAAACACAAGAAAAGCAAACATTTTTTGAAAACATAGTGAGCAAGTACCTAAGAGCCCGTGGATAACCACGGATAGAAAGGGTGCTAACACCTTCCCTTTCTATAATCTACCTCCCGAACCGAGAAACATCTCGAAAAGGAATTTTGCTGTGCTTTTGTCCTTTCCTTGTTGGAGAAAATAAAAGACGGTGGCGACTCTTGCTTACCGCGACATTTCGCGAACCAACATTCCAAAACAGTCAGTTCTATTTCCACCGATCACAGAACTGGCGACTCTGCTGGGGATACTTAATAAGTGAGGTGTACCTTAGGATTAGATCATTCTATGTTTTCAATTGAATGCTTTGTTTGCTTTAATATTGTGGGCTTGCATCGGAGTTTCATAGATCCTAACCCGGATTTGGAGAATACCCTTTAGGTAGCAATAAGCTGTGAGGGACCTGTCCGGCGTAAACCGACACGGGTGAAGTAGTAGCTACATTGGTGTGACACCTTGGTCTGTACCGATATCCCTTGTGTTGGAATGAGGAGAATGTGGGTCTTCTGAGGAGTCATTAAGCACCAACCGACCTTAGAACCTTAAATTGACCCAACTTGGCCATAAAACAGTAGCAGTATGCTACACTCATTGAGGCTAAACTCTCGCGATGGTTTTGGCCGCAAGAAAAGATTGCGAAGCTGGAGTTATGACCGATTGAGGGTAGTCAGTGATATTGAGATCATCTAGAACCCGATTACTATTTTCTAGGACAAGTCTTAACCAACTGAAACTGAAAGAGGGTAGTACCTAAACTTCATGCTGGCCTAAACTCTAAGGGCTGTCTGGTGTGACTTGTGTGCCTTGTCATGTTTGCCTTTTGTGAATACTTGTGGTGTGCCTTTATCATAACATCATACCATCATACCATTGCATGCATCCTGCATAAGGACTAACCCATTTCAAAGACAAGAGGGTTTCATCTTTGCTCTGTTTTGTAGGACATCATGATGCCTATGCGAAGGAATACTATCCGGCTCAACTTTGTTCACCCACTTGATTTGCTTAAAGAATTGGTTGATAGGATTCCAAACACTACTTCCTTCATCAAGAGGCATGGTTCTCTTCTCGGTTTAGTCACTTCAAAGTGGGACCAACAGCTGATGAGTGTCCTGACCCAGTTTTATGACCCCCTATACCATTGCTTCACCTTTCAAGACTTCCAGCTGGTCCCTACCCTGGAAGAATTCTCTGATTTGCTTGGTATCCCTGTTTTGGAGCAGACTCCATTCACTGGTTGGGAAAAGACTCTTAGGTTTGAGGAGATTGTTGCAGCCCTTCCTTTGACCAACAAAGAGGTAATGGATAACTGGGAGACTAGAAGCGGAGTTAAGGGCTTTTTTTGGCCAAGTTTCTGATTGGCAAAGCTAACAGTTTCTGGAATGACTTAGACTTCAGGGCGTACGAAGACATCCTGGCTCTCTTAATCTATGGTCTAGTATTATTTCCAAATCCTGATACCTTTGTTAATGTCAACGCCATAAGGATCTTCATCTCTCGGAACCCTGTGCCCACTCTCTTGGGTGATATCCTGCAACAACTCTATGCTCGTACTGCCCGAAGACGGGGAACTCTGTGGTGTTGTGCTCCTTTATTGGTGAGGTGGTTTATTTCGCACCTCCCTAAGTTCGTGCTGAAGAAAAAAGAAGGAAGAGGCTGGGCTCATAGGATAATGTCTCTCACTGATAATGACATCATTTGGACTCTCAGAGGTTTAGATGAGGTAGCTGTTATTGATCGTTGCGGAGAGTATCCTAATGTTCCATTGATCGGTACCCAGGGAGGAATCTCTTATAATCCATGTTTAGATCTCCGTCAGTTTGGAAGAGCCAGAAGAGCAGGGCCTCATAAGATGTTGGTACCTCACATCAGTTTTGAGTTTCAGGTAGATGGTGACGAGCTACGCCGTAGATTCATCAGGGCTTGGGACAGAATTCACAAAGCTGACCCACATGAGGTTGGACTGAAGACTTCTCTGCCAATGGAATCCTACTACAGATGGGTCCGCATCCGTGCTCAGAAGTTAGGTATGCCATACGAATCTGTCAGGCCTATCATTCTTGAATTTCCTGATAGAGACGGGGTTCCTCCAACTGTACTCCCTCCTCAGATACCCACTGATGTTGATACACTAAAGAGGTCTTGGGCGCAACTACAGGAAGAACGGGATTCTTATCGGGAAAGGTTCAATGAACAAGAACAGAAAATCCAGAAGCTGACCAAGCAATTGGAAGACGAGCGGATCTTGAATGACTATATCCGTACTGAGAAGAAGAGGCCATGGGAGCACTGATGGACTTTGGATGTTTCTTTTTACAGCTTTCATTTCCTTTTCAGTATTTTCATTTATGTAACGCCTAAGGGCAATTTCTTGAACAATTTAAAGTTTGAATCTAATAAAGTGTGTTTCCTTTTTATCTACAAAGTTGAATCCCGATTGTCCTTGAAAACATTGCATACATACATATCATTGCATTACAGGTACCCTTTTTACAGGTCACTTATCTTCTTCGCTGTTTATTTCAGCAATTATCATGTCTACCAAACCTTCCACTGAACAAGCTATCAAGGCCCTCCAGGCCCAGAATGCCCAGTTCCAGGAGTTGGTTATGAGCCTAGCCCAGGGTCAACAGGAGTTGAAGACTCTGATTCTGAAGAAGAAGAAGAAGAGGACTGTGCTGTTCAACACTGGACGCAGATTTGGGAATGGACTACAAAATGAGGTTGATCTGACTACTTCCTCTGTAGGGAAGGACAGTCCACAGGAGAGAAAGGTTCCTAGTCCCGTGGTCTCCGACAACGAGACAGATTATAATGATGAACATTACCCTCCTGCTGAGGATAGGTACAAACAGCTGGAGGACCGCCTAAGTGCTATGGAGATTCAGCATGTTCCCGGGTTGTACTTTGGAGACCTAGGCTTATCTTCTGGGGTGGTGATTCCCCATAAGTTCAAGGCACCTGCTTTTGCAAAGTACGACGGGGCTTCCTGTCCTAAGCTACATCTCAAATCATATGTAAGGAAGATCCAACCCTACACTGCTGACAAGAATTTGTGGATCCATTTCTTCCAGGATAATCTTTCAGGGACTCAACTCGAATGGTTCTATCAGCTGGATGGAGCCAGTATTCGTAACTGGGAGGACTTGGCTATTGCGTTTTATAAGCAGTATCAGTATAATTCCGACCTCGCTCCTACGCGTACCCAACTCCAGGGTATGTCACTTGGGACGGGTGAAGGATTTAAAGAGTATGCACAAAAGTGGAGAGACCTTGCTGGAAGGGTGCAGCCACCTCTAACTGACCGTGAACTTGTGGATATGTTCTTGGGGACCCTGTCTGGTCCGTTCTTCAACCATCTGATCGGAAATTCTTCTGCTGGGTTTACAGATCTGATCTTGATTGGTGAGAGAATTGAAGCTGGTATCAAGTCTGGAAAGATACAGAAAGGTGCCTCCTCGAGCACTGAAAAGAAGCCCTTCAAGAAAGAATCTAGTACTGTTTATGGTTGAAGGAGACAAAATAAATCGGAACGCCGCCAAGCTGTCAACGCGGTAGTTATTTCAAAACCGGCCAGTGCTCCTTAACATCGCAACCAACAAAGGGAAGAGAGACCTAGAAGGCAATTCACTCCCTTTAGCATGACCTTGTCCCAGATATTGCCACAGTTGCTGAAGACCAATTTGGTAAATCTAAGGGACCCTCCTAAGAATCCGAACACTACACCTTCAAGGTATAACCCCAACGCCCGCTGCGCTTATCATTCTGACAGCCCGGGGCATGCTACAGATGATTGTTGGACTTTGAGGAACAAGGTTCAGGATCTAATCGATGCAAAGGAGGTCGAGTTCGAAGCGCCCGAGACTCCCAATGTGATCACTGCTCCCTTGCCAAAACATGGCTAGGATTGAGAGACTTTTATTCATTTGAATTCTGATATTGTATTTTTCTTTGCTTATTCAAACAATTATCATGTCAAACTCTCTTATTTCATTAATGCATTACACGTGTCTGTTTTGAAGTAATTGTGTTCACTATGCTTAAAATTGCTTTCATTTTTTTGTGATGTTCAACTCTCGATTAAAAATTCTAAGCCTTTTGAGGGAGGATGACGAAAACGATACCACGATCTTTACAGTATGCTTTTGAACAGACCCCACTGAAGAGGTACATGCATTGTTTCAAATCCTAAACAGTGGAGTTATAAGGAAGATAATCCCTAGTCAACCCCTTCGAGCCAAAGAAGTTGGAGTTTTTCTTTTCGAAAATTAAAACCCTTAATCATAACCTGGGGCAGGGTAGTTTTCTCAGTTGATCCAGGTGCATAATGAACAACATCAAAGGATTCCTTCCGAGATAAAAGACAGTGATGGTTCCCTATAATCGTTAGGACAGACAGTCATTATCTCTCAAAATAAAAGCCCATTAAGTCAAAACCTATGAAGGAGACTTATAAAACTGGGGCATCCCGCTGACAGTAATCGCAAAAGAAACAGTTCAGGCAAAAAGATAGGGATAACAAAGTCAAAAAGAAAGAGGTTCTACAGACTCTCAAAAGAAATGACTGCCTGTTCAAAATAAACTATCAGTATCCGAACCATCACCGGAATGTCAGAGCAAAGACTCAAACGAAATCTAATGCATGATTAGTTGAGTTTAGGTTTGAAGAACATCACGAAGAACGGGTGGGTACAAATACTTTGAGCCTTTATACTTTGTTTCTTAAACCGTGAACCAGGCCACATTATAACCCTTAAAAGTCCTAGCTGAAGCATGGGTTAGTTCGAAAGCATACTGTTACAAAAGGTATCCTGACTCCTATAGGGCTTGCTATAAAATCTTGAGTTGACATCACTTGTTTTTTTGAAAACTGCATTTTCAAAAACTTCAAGACAGACATAAGCTTTGCATTTTTAAATAACATTGTTTGCATATGACTATTTGTTCGAACAACAGAGAAATTCGCACGATGAATATCCAGTGAACAAGAATCTTCTCAACAAAAGGGTTATCTCAAGTGGAAGAAACACTTCCAACCAAGGGGCAGAAGTGATCATTGTCCATCATCTGGGGCAGTTAAGTCAAGATTCAGAGAATCTCTCAAAATGCCAAATAGTCAGGGGCAGATCTCCATCTGAATCAACCGGGGCATTGGGCATAAATTCCAGAGACGAATCTTGCACGATCAGACATCTTCTGGTAGTATGGCAACACAACACTACCGATAGTGACAACCTCCCTACATCCTGAGAGCATGGACATAGTCGAAAAAATACTACGCATAATCAAAGACCCGCTAGGTCGACTGGCCTAGGAAAAAGTAAGGGCTTCCCGGCGAACCAAAAGGGTTCGGGCAAAAATAAGGGACGGAAATGAAAAATTTGTACACCCGGCAAGTCGAAAACCTGAAAAGGCGGCTTTGGCAAAAATAGGTATCCCGGTGGACTGAAAACCCGAAAGGGAGGTCCAGGCAAAAATTAGGGATCAAAGCGTACGACTATGTCCCGTCATCTCGTCACTTGCCTAACAGAAGAAGATTCGTCAATCGATAGTTATCAAGGCCTCCACAGGTACCTTCTCCCACAGAAACTGGGGCAATAAGAATTGTCCGAACTGTACAAGCTGCTTTGTCCTCCAGGTACCAAAGTAAGTTCAGCTGAAGAATATGACCAGGATACCTCCACTTCCCGCGGAGTAAGACAAGAGTCAACAATACTCTCCCCAAGTAGAGTTGGTCTCCCATCAGCCCCAAAAAGGCACAATATCCCTAGCAAGTCAGCAACATTCTCCCCAAGCAGAGTTAGGCTACCGTCAGCCCTAAGGAAGTTGGGTATCCACAGTAGATCTTAGTATTCTCCAGCAGAGTATACAGATATTCCTCAGCAAGCATCCCCAGCGGTCTTAATATTCCTCGACAGAAATATAAGATTATTCTCCGGCGGAATACAGGATACCCCCAGTGGAGCCCTGTCCTCAAAGGTTTCCCCAGGAGAGTTGAATCATCTCCCCAGTAGATTCTGGAAGCTTATCCCCTACAGAGTACAAATCTCTCCCCAGCCAAATTCAGAGGTTATTCCCCACCAGAGCCTAACTGGGTTATCCTTAGCAAGTTGCAACGGAAAGATCGTCCTCGGCGAAGTTCTTCCTATCCCCAGCGGAGTTCATCAAATTCCCCAACAGAGCTTATCAACGGAATTTCCAGCGGAGTTATCGTTAAATTCTCAGCAAAGTATCTATTCCCCACAGAGTAATTCCCCGCAGAATAATCTCTTCGCCAGGTTTATTCCCCAACGGAGTCATCTTCTCCTACCGGTTTATTCTTGCAATCATCTTTGTTCATCATCCCCAACAGAAACGAAAGACTCTACTCTTCAACATCAGCCCAGGATTCAACGAACTTTCCGGCATTCGTCAAGGATTTATTTTCCCTGACGAAAATACATTTATAAACATCACATTGTCATACATCATGATACATGCATCATATCATACAATCTCATTTATGTTGAGAACATCATTGCTCGATCCATATCATGCATTGCATATGACTGACCTTTACCTTTCAAGAAAGATGCAGTTAAACTCTAAATTCAGTCAATAGAGGCAAATTCAGTCAAAGAAGACAACCTGTCAATGAAGACAACCTGTCAATGAAGACAACTTGTCAATGAGGACAACCCGTCAATAAAGACGACCCGTCAATAAAGACATCCTGTCAATGAAGACAACCTGTCAAGGAAGACATCCCTTCAATGAAGACAACCCGTTAAAAGAGACAACTCGTCAAAGAAGACAAAACCTCCCCTGGTGCAGTTAAATCGATTCCTAAAGATTTTTCTGAGATAACCTGTCAGTAGAGACAACCCATAAACCTTTTGAAGTTCCAGATTCGATACCTGTATCTAGCCAGGGCATATCTGTGAGCGATTGATTGTAGATCTATACCTGTATCTAGCCAGGAAAGTATCTGCATGAAGAGGTTGAAGATCAATACCTGTATCTATCCAGGAAGTCATCTTTCTTTCTCAGGTCAAAGGTCTACACCTGTATCCAGCCAGGAAAGCTATCTCTACCAACCTTTTGATGTTCCAGATTCGATACCTGTATCTAGCTAGGGCATATCTGTGGACGATTGATTGTAGATCTATACCTGTATCTAGCCAGGAAAGTATCTACATGAAGAGATTGAAGATCAATACCTGTATCTAGCCAGGAAGTCATCTTTCATTCTCAGGTCAGAGGTCTACACCTGTATCCAGCCAGAAAAGCTATCTCGACCAATCTTTTGAAGTTCCAGATTTGATACCTGTATCTAGCCAGGGCATATCTGTGAGCAATTGATTGTAGATCTACACCTGTATCTAGCCAGGAAAGTATCTGCATGAAGAGATTGAAGATCAATACCTGTATCTAGCCAGGAAGTCATCTTTCATTCTCAGGTCAGAGGTCTACACCTGTATCCAGCCAGGAAAGCTATCTCTACCAATCTTTTGAAGTTCCAGATTTGATACCTGTATCTAGCCAGGGCATATCTGTGAGCGATTGATTGTAGATCTATACCTGTATCTAGCCAGGAAAGTATCTGCATGAAGAGATTGAAGATCAACACCTGTAACAGGCCAGGAAATTATCTTTCATTCTCAGGTCAGAGATCTACACCTGTATCCATCCAGGAAAGCTATCTCGACTAACCTTTTGAGTTCCAGATCGACACCTGTATCTAGCCAGGAAATATCTGTGAGCGAATGATTGTGGATCTACACCTGTAACTAGCCAGGAAAGTATCTACATGAAGAAATTGAAGACCAATACCTAAATCCAGACAGGAAAACTATCTTTCCTTCTCAGGTATGCAAGTTCTCTCTAAGGAATCTCTTACGCGATCGACACCCCTGGATGGCATCTTTAAGCCCATCTCCACAACTATCCATTACATCTCCAGATGGCATCTATAAGCCCATCCCCGACAAGATTCTGTCACATATCCAGATGGCATCTATAAGCCCATCCTCCTATCCATCATTTCCAAATGGCATCCATAAGCCCATTCCCGACATCACATTGCTGATCTTACACTATGTGAGTGCAAATTTCTAGGCACTCTAGTGTTCAATCATCTTCCACCTTCGGATCACGAAAGGCACGCAAGCCAATCTACATCCTCAGGTTTAAGAACATTGAACAGGGGCAACTGTTGTACCCCAAAATTTTCCCTCCCATATTCTTCAAGGTTTGTCAAGAATCATCTTCAAATGGTTCAAGATTTCTCAAGGGTTGCATAGTCCAAACACCTCCTAAGCCAGTCAAAATTAGGGTTTTGGTTCCTCCAATGAATTTTGGATTTTCAGTGGTTCAATCAAGTCCCATAGGCCTATACATATTCTCAAGCACCTACATGTCAAGTCTCAAGGCTCACAATGCCAATTTGCACAGTCAAAAGCCCTATTTGCTCTACAGTCAACTACAAGGGCAAAATGGTCATTTTGCAGTCAAAATTCAAAATTTTTGGTCAACATCTTATTTTGAGTCCACAATCATCATTTGATCAAGTCTTGATCATGATTCCACAAGCATGGCTCAAAAATCATCAAGATGCAAAAAGTTGCTATTTTTGGATAGTAGAAAAGTCAACTGTATCTTGACCAAGGCATAACTTTTTCATGGTTCATCAGAAAAATCCCATCAAATGCTAATTTTGAAGGGGATGACATTTCCTACAATCCATCTTCACACTCCAAGTCCAAGAAATGCTCTCACAAAAAGTTATCAATTTCTACATTATAGGTCAATTTCAAAAGTCAACAAAAATGCACTTTAAGTCAAAGACCATAACTTGAGATTGGTAAATCCAAATGACATGGGACCAAGGGCATTGGTCAGAGGACTTCAATACCTTTCCAAAATGTCCAAGAACATGTTCATATGATCAAAATTGAGCAAAATATGCATTGGAGAAGTTGGGAAATTTTTGTGAATTTACAAAAGTCAACTTTGCTCAAAACACCTTGTTTTTGCTAATGGGCCTCAAATTTCTTCTTGAAACTTTATCCAAGGCCTATGCACGACCCATCAAGCCTATTTGAATTTATTTTCTTATTTTTATTAATTAATTGGATTTTTAATTGATTTTAATTCATTTAATTAATTTAAATTGTAGGAAATTCAAAGATATGATTTCTCAATCTTTTTGTGAAGCAAAAGTGGTCAATATATGCTGGAAATTTCGTGTGCAAATCAAAGGGACAAGAATCTCCAAATTTAGCAAGTTTTTCCAATCAAAAAGATTCAAAAATATTTGATTTTCAATCAAATATACAAACATCAATTCCATGGATTTCTTGGCAAAGATTTAACCTAATTCTATTCTCCTATATATACACAATCAAACCCTACTCATGCATACGTGAAATTGCTGCAAACAAAGCCATAGCCATATTGAATTTTTCAAGAAAATTGCAAAACTGTTTTCCATAGTTTAGCACGATTCAAAGCATTTTGTGGTTTCTAATACCTTGCAGGAACTCCCAGAGACGTATTGCAATCAAAACCAAGTGCTAAGGCATAAGAAATCATCATTCACAATCACACGGTTTGATGCTTTTTCTCATAATCGAAACTCATATTTCATGCATAATTAACACGTTTTAATCATTGTTTTGTGTTGCTTGAATTCATATAAAGCTAATGGTATTAGTTAATTGCATTACAATGCCCAGAATCACAAGTTACCATTGAAGAAATCTAGGGTTCTTGAGCTTCCAGATTGGGGCTTTACAGTATAGGAAAAATTAGCACCTCTAATGCCTATGGTTGAAATCGTTGAGACCAGACGAATCTAAGGGGACCATCGCGAAATATTTATTTTGAACACAGGCCTAATCGCTATTATTGGCCGTTGCAGGTTGTGGGGGTTAAAAACCCCCGCTATCTAATTTGTTTTTACAGGCATCAGCGAAGAAGATGAGTGCGTGGTGATATGCTATTGGACAGTTCAAAGAATGCGCGCTTTTTTATAAATTCAGCTTGTTAATCTGTTTGCATATATTATATTTATTTATCATTATACTAACAAAGCGTGCAAGTTGGTGTAGTGGAGGACGTGCTGGCATGGAATCATTGGGACCTGGGTTCGAGTCCCAGGTCCCCCAAATAATTGTTTCTATTTTTTCTTAACGTGATCTCATGCAGGCTTCAAAAAGTAGTCTATCATGCACTCCAACCATCCAAGCGCCAAGTGGCCACAATCATTAATCAAATGGTCAGGATGGGAAGACCACCATGGTCCCAGTCAACTATGCCATAGAGGATCTCAAAAAGTCAGAAGGGCTTGAGCTTAGTGGGCTTTAGAATTTCCAAGAACACCTCCATCTGGGCCCAACACCCCCTGGGTTTTGTTCTTATTTTTTCTCTTTTTATATTTTATCTTTAATTATTTTACTTTTAATTATTATTATTATTAGTATTTAATTAACAAATTACTTATTTTCATAATAAATTCAGAAACCTAAAATTTTATTATTATTATTATTTATTAATTTCACTTTATTTTTTGTAAATAAATTCTAACAAATTAATTTAGTTTAATTAGGTTTAATTTTGACTTTTTCATAATAAATAAAATAAATTTAGAATTAGGGTTTTCTTGACAACTTTTAATTTCTTTATTTTTTTATTTTCATTAAGACATTAAAAAAACATTCCTTTTAATTAATTAATTAATTAGTTTTAGGATTAATTTGATTAAATGCAAAAATAACCAAAATTTCATTCTTTTCTCAAAAAGGGTCAAAACCCTAAGGACTTTCCCGATTCAATTTTTCTCGCGTATGTTTATTCTCGATTCCTATTTTGATCATATTTATGTAATTGCTCCAAGGATGTAATAGCGTAATTAGGACCCTTTTACCGCTTTCTTTATTTTCTCGCATTTATTTTTCAAGGGTTATGTTTTTGGCGATGTAAATACCCGACGCCTTGTAATAGCGTAGATTTACTTTCTGCAATTTACTTTCCGCAAATTATTAACTGTTAATTATGCATGACAAGACTTGCCTGAAAAATAAAATCAACCCGTAGCTCACCATGATACATGTGCAAAGATAATATAAACTGAATCCTGACACACATGCACATGCCACTCCTAGGGTACGCCTCACTTGGTTGCCTCGACGTGGTCATTGAGTATATGGTGTTTTAGAGGTCGCTCTCCTGTCTAAAGATCCAGTTGCCTCAAAACGGTTGCCTCGGATAAAAAGGATCTAAGACATTAGGGTTATCACTAAGGCGTCCTACTATTGCTTTGGTGACCACACATGTCCCTATAATCGAATTAACCCGAATAACTCCAACGACGGTGCTACCTATTTCTCAATAGTGGGATAGTACTGTCTAAAGGACATTTACACAACTTAATTCCTTTGAGTAGGTAGATTTCTCCTAGGTACTTGCTCTTTCAAAAAACAAAAATACTTTTCGCACTTACACTTTCAAACAAAAGTTTTCAAACAAATACTTCATACACTCTTGAGGACTGATACAAGAGTTACCTAGAAGTTTTCAAAACAAACTTTTTCAAAACCCACAAACACAAGAAAAGCAAACATTTTTTGAAAACATAGTGAGCAAGTACCTAAGAGCCCGTGGATAACCACGGATAGAAAGGGTGCTAACACCTTCCCTTTCTATAATCTACCTCCCGAACCGAGAAACATCTCGAAAAGGAATTTTGCTGTGCTTTTGTCCTTTCCTTGTTGGAGAAAATAAAAGACGGTGGCGACTCTTGCTTACCGCGACATTTCGCGAACCAGCATTCCAAAACAGTCAGTTCTATTTCCACCGATCACATGTACCTTGTCAGCATAGACTTGGCATTTGTGACAAGTACGGGAATATTGATGACAGTCAGCTTCCATGGTAGACCAGTAGTAGCTTGCCCTTAGAATTTTCTTAGCAATCATATGTCCGCTTAAGTGGGTGCCAAATGTGCCACTATGTATTTCGGTCATGATCAACTCTGCTTCAACCTTGTCCACACAATGAAGTAGAACACAATCATGGATGTGCTTATATAAGATACCATTGCTCAGGAAGAACATGGAAGCAAATCTCCTTAGGAACTTTTTGTCATTGACGGAAGCTCCTTCAGGGTATTCTCGAGTCTGGAGATACCTTTTGATTTCATGAAACCAGGGTTGTTCCACTACTTCTTCGATATTAATCTCATGACAGTGCGCAGGTTCGTCCATTCGTTCGATGGTGATTTGGGGAGCCTCATTATCCCAGTTGAGTTTAAACATGGAAGACATTGTAGCTAGAGCATCTGCTAGATGATTTTCTTCTCGCGGGAAGTGCTCAAAGGTAATCTGCTCGAAATGAGGCAACAATGTCAAGACATGTTCTTTGTATGGGATAAGATTAGGATGTTTAGTGTCCCACTCTCCTTTGATTTGAATGATAACCAAAGCTGAGTCCCCAAACACAATCAGAGATTTGATTCCCAAGTCAATTGCAGCCTTGAGACCAAAGATACAAGCTTCATACTCGGCCATGTTGTTGGTACAGCTGAAGTAGAGTCTAGCAGTGAAAGGTGTATGGAAACCTTCTGGAGAAATAAGTACCGTGCCGATACCGTTGCCAAGTGCATTTGAAGCACCATCAAAGTACAGGGTCCATCGGGATCCTTGTTCAGGTTCGTCATATGGTCCGTTACCTTCAATGTTGTCCAATGTCATAATGTCCTCGTCAGGGAAATCGAACCTCATAGATTGGTAATCTTCGACGGCTTGATGAGCTAGATGGTCATCTAGTACACTCCCCTTTATAGCTTTTTGGGTTGTGTACTAGATATCATATTCAGTCAGGATCATTTGCCATCTAGCGATTCTTCCGGATAAAGCAGGCTTCTCGAAGATGTACTTTATCGGATCCATTTTGGAAATTAGCAAAGTGGTATGTGTCAACATATACTGTCTTAGCCGGCAAGCAGCCCATACCAAAGCGCAACAAGTTTTCTCGAGCAGTGAGTAGCGAGTCTCATAGTCGGTAAACTTTTTGCTAAGGTAATAAATGGCATGCTCTTTTCGGCTAGACTCATCATGTTGGCCCAGTACTCACCCTATTGAGTTATCCAAAATGGTCAGATACATGATTAAAGGCCTTCCTTCGACGGGTGGCATCAAGATAGGAGGTTATAGCAAATACTCCTTGATCTTATTAAAAGCAACTTGACAATCATAGTTCCATTTAACCACCTGATCTTTCTTCAACAGCTTAAAGATTGGCTCACAGGTAGATGTTAGGTGAGAGATGAACCTTGCAATATAGTTTAAGCGTCCCAAAAAACCTCTAACCTCCTTTTCAGTGCGGGGGGCAGGCATTTCTTGTATAGCTTTGACTTTAGCAGGATCAACCTCAATGCCTTTGTTACTGACGATGAATCCCAAAAGTTTACCGGACCTGACTCCGAAAGTGCACTTGCTAGGGTTCAGTCTGAGCTTATATTCCTTTAACCTGACAAACAGCTTCTGCAGATGGTCAAGGTGTTCTTCTTCTGTTTATGAACGGGCTATCATGTCATCTACGTAGACTTCAATCTCATGATGTATCATGTCATGAAACAAAGCTACCATGGCTCGCTGATAGGTTGCCCCGACATTCTTCAGTCTGAATGGCATCACTTTGTAGCAGAAGGTACCCCACTGCGTAACAAAAGTAGTCTTCTCCATGTCTTCGGGGGCCATTTTGATCTGGTTGTATCCCGAGAATCCATCCATGAAGTAAAATACCTTGTGTTAAGTTGTGTTGTCAACCAAGATGTCAATGTGTGGTAGTGGAAAATCATCTTTAGTGCTAGCCCTGTTTAGGTCTCTGTAGTCCACACACATTCTGACTTTGCCGTCCTTCTTAGGCACGGGCACAATGTTAGCAACCCATTATGGATAGGAAGTAACAGCCAGAAAGCCAACATTGAACTGCTTCATCACTTCAATTTTGATCTTCTCGGACATGTCGGGCCTCATTCGACGGACTTTCTGTTTGATTGGTGGACAGTCTTCTCTTGTAGGGAGACGGTGAACCACAATATCCGTATCTAGTCCCGACATGTCTTCATAGGACCAGGCAAAGATCTCAACATATTCATTCAACAACTGAACTAAGCACTCCTTGACATTTGGTTCCAGGTTGGCACCCACTTTAACTTCTTTCTTGTCTTCAGCAGTTCCCAAATTGATAGTTTCTAATAACTCTTCATGGGGAAGAATAACCATCTCTTCTTGTTGCAAAAGTCTAGCTAACTCTCTAGGCACTTCACAGTCTTCATCACCTTCGTACTCTGCATGATTGACCAAATCTTCAGAGTCACTGAAGGCCAAAGCAGAATAGTCACCCATGGAATCCGGAGTGGATGGGTATCTGCATTTTGTGAGTGTGGGTGTGTGTAAGGGATAACCATCCTTAAACAAAATAAAATGTAAAAGAAAAGAAAATGAACACAACAGTTTATAGATGAAAACGTCCATGATTCATTAAAAATGGCATATGAAAATGAAGAATCAAAACCCTTACAAATGGACCTATATGCCCCGGGTAACGCATAAGGCGAAAAGAGTGTACGAATTGTTTAATTATTACAGACCAAATAGTAAATTGTTTAAAGATAAATTACTGATTTATTAAAGTGATGGGAACAAAGTCTTTCGCCTCCCAGTTGCTTAATCCTCCTTCAACGGTTGGAATGATCCAATCTTCAAAGTTGTCTTCTTCTTCATCATCTTCTAAGGCATGAATTCTGTGGTGAGTGATTTTTAAGGGTGGTCCTCCAGCCCGGGAGCGACGCACAGCTTTCTGGCCAGCAGCAGTAAAACCTAATCCGAACTTGTCCGTCTTGTGAGGAAAATCTGGCAGTTGCCCCCACACTGTACTTATTCCTTCTTTGATTACAGCCTCCACATCTTTAAGGGATGCCATCCGAGACACATGCTTGGAAATGATAGGCACATCATTCATGGTCTTTGCTACTGCGACTTCAAGAGAAACCTCTTCAAAGTGTTGGAAATGTGTTTCTATGAATTCACCATCTAACTCCACATAGCGAAAAGAGTTAAGGTGACTTATCATATACTCCTCCTCACCATGAACCGTTATGATCTTACCCTGGACTGGATATTTTAGCATTTGATGTAGAGAAGAAGTGACTGCCTCAACATTGTGGATCCATGGCCTTCCTAACAAGCATGAATATGAAGGACGGATGTCCATCACATAAAAAGTAAAGTTGAAAATTTCTGTACCCACTTTGATTGGAATGTCCACTTCTCCGTGAACCATTCTCTTAGAACCGTCGAAGGCTCTAACAACGATGTTACTGGGTGTTGTACCCCAAAATTTACCCTCCCATTTCTCATTGATTTCTCACCACAAAGCCATTGGAGATCAAGATCCAGTTAGGGTTTCATCTGTTCAAGACTTCTCCTTGCACTGTTGACCCAAATTAGGGTTTGTGTTTGCACAAAGAGATTTTTACCTAAAATGCCTAAGATGACTTTCATGCTTCATATTGGACTCCCAAGTTTATCCACATCAAGTTTCAAGTCTTGATTTCAAGTTTTGCCCAGTCAATTGGACAGTTGACCTAGAAATCAGCTGTATTGGGGAAAAAGTCAACTGTGGCCAATTGACAGTCAAACCTCATGAAAATTGACCCACATCAACATTATGAACTCCTATGAACCATTTTATCAAGTTTGGATCACAATTCCATAAGAAATTTGATCAGATCACCAAAAGGGCAAAATAGTCATTTTTAGGGTTTTGACTGCACAAAGGCAATTTTTGACTGTTTGACCTAGCCAATGGCAAACCAAGTTCACATATGGACTCAAGGACCCCATGGAATTATCTTGACATGCTCAACGAACTCAAAAGATCCCAAGTACACAAGATTGACAATTGAATTTCCCAGTCAATTGATCAATTTTTGACTGTATACTGAAAAGTCAAACTTTGACTTTTTGGTCAAAATCAAGAGTCAAGATTCATTTTTCATCAAAACATGCCAAATCATGAAACTTGTTCACCAAGAAATCAAAAAATGCAAATTAGGGTTAGAAATGAGAATTTTTCATAACTTAGAATTTTTCTAAGTTATGAAAAACCCTAATTTTTTCCCAACTTTGCCCCACTTTCTCACCAAGATCCATTTGGATTCAAACAAAAGTCAAAACATGAAAGTTGTAGCTTGTTGCATAATCTACAACTTTGATTCACAAAGTTTTCCCAAATGAGGCTTTCATCTCAAGTTACAAATTTTTGAATAAGGGCACTAAACCATTCTTAACTTAGTGAAATTTTAACCTATTTTGACAAGGTTTTCTACCTAACTTCAAGGCCATTTTCCATACACTTCCACTTGGAATTTCAATTTTCATTTCAAATATGGATTGTAGTACTCATTCCAATCTTTCTAAAATGTCCAAGGAATTATCAAACAACCTCATGGTTAGGGAGAATCGAATTTCACAATATAGCAAAAACTCACTTTTGATTAGGCCAAGTTACATGTTCATAACACTATGCATTTTCAAAACTCAGCATGCCACTTGATTACAGGCCTTTTACCTCAATTACACTCATAAATTTAATGCCAAACCTTTGTGCCAAAGCCATGTTTTGTGTGTTCAAGCATTGCCTAGAAGATTAATCCATTTATAGATAAAGCATTATATCCATTTTTGCAAAAGTTTCACTTTATGTCATGATGCAAATCCACAAGTACAAATGAAATCTAATTGGCACAAGATTATGGGCAAAACACTCTGATCAAGGAGAGATTATGCAGCACATTAGGGGGCCTCTACTGACCTAGAACACAACTTGGGCATTTGTTGCTTAAAGTGTAAGTAACTTGGCATTTTGTAGAACAACTCTGATATCAGCTAGAAAACACTTAAGCAAACTTGTGAAACACATCCAGGACATCCCAACCAAGCTAGTACATGACCCTAACATCCCTCATACACTCCCAATCTCAGAATCACCTTCAAACTGCAAAAACAGGGCAAGGCCTGCAGTTTGAGTGCCATCTTTCATTCCTCTCAAGCTTTCTTGCCCAAACCAGTTCACACACATTCCCTAGCATCAGTGCAAGCTAACCAAGACCTGAAACACAACCTGTAATCCCTCTAACAAGTTCCACCATTTTCACTTTTTCATTTTGCAGTTGAAGTGCTCTAGCACGATTCAAAAGCTTTCAAGATAAAGTAAAGCTTGGAACAGCATCCCTGGACCTCAAGGAAACTATCCCAATCATCACCTTGCATTGAAAGCTTCTCCATTGCCAGATAGAACTTCAACTAAACAGGTAAGTTTTTGAGTTTGTATCTCTCTTATTAGGCATTGTTAGCTTTAGGTTTGTAAAGAGAATATGTCACAATCATTGCCCTGAACATGCCCATATAATTAGATTTTATTTATATTATGTGTGTTGCAAGAATTTTGAGTCTGAACATGGAAGAAAATCTAGGTCAGGATTTGGGGGAGAAGAAATTCTCTCTCATCTTAGAGAGTTAAGACAAGTTCTGCATATGGTTGGATTCGTCTCTTGATGCTGAATATTTTTTATGTTATGAGTTTTCATTAATAAGCCATGAATCAGGACCTTGCAATGGAAGAAAGTGGCGCGTGTTTTTGCTCAAACAGAAGGCTGGAGGTTGAAGAAAGGTCTTCATGGGCTGGGCTTGTGTTGACTTTTCTTTTTGCACCATACAATTGCTTCTGAACCCCCTGAGCCCATTTGGTTTATTTTTAATGTTTTTTGACTTTTTCTTTTTTTAATTGACTCATTTATTTTTTCTCATGATATTAAAAATATAAAAATATTTTTTCTCACCATTTTTGAATTTATTAGGTATTTATTTGATTTTTCTTTTAGTTTGTACATAAATAAATAAATACATATACTTTTTATTTAAAATACTAAAATAGTGCAAATACATTTTTTATACACTTTTATTTTGTTCTACTTTCTGAAAATATTTTATAATAAAAAATACTTTTTATTAAATATTAAATATTAAATATTATTAATATATATAATACATATTTTGTAAATAATATAAATAAATATTTTTACATTAGTATACTTAGAATAAAATACCAAAAATATACATATTTTATTTTATTAATATTTAACATTAAAAATACATTTTTACAATTAGACTTCATTTTTATTTTATTTTTGTATATAAATAGTAAATAATATATATGTTAAATAATTAATACCATTTTTGATTAAAATTAGGGTTTTGCCCTAAATATGAAAATATTCCAAAAAATAATACCTTTTCATTTCTTTTTTTAGTTAACATAAATAATACTTTTTTATATACATATAAAAACTTTTTTGCATTCTTGCATATTTGTTTTTTTATTTAATTTATGCCTTTAATTATATTGTAAATATTCAAAGAAAATGATGTAATAGCTAGGTTTAATTTCTTGTCTAAATATCCCCCATTTGAAACATTTGTACCCCCTCCCCATATTATTGTGTTGTAATAGTGTAGGAATTTAAATTTCGCACTTTAATGCTTTCTAAACATACCATGCTAGAATTAGGGTTTATATGCGAATAAAACGAACAAAATAGTTTGACCTAATTTCAAGATAAATAAGCATGAAAATGGACAACACGTTTCACACTTGCACCCCTAGGGTATTCCACTTTGTTGCCTTCAAATACTTGGGCCATATTGCATGTTGGGTTTCTTTGGGTAAAACAAACAATCAAATGATCATAAGTCCCTCGATGACGCTTTCAAAAGTTGCCCAAAATGATCAAATCCTTTCAAAGAAAAATTGCCCAAAGATATTTAACACTGTTGCAATTATGGTCTAAACGATGACCCACGCCCGTCCCTTTCACCTACTAATACAAGATTGTCCACCAAATACAATGGTGGAACAAAATTGTCAAAGGGTTTAAAACATAACAAAAATCATTGAGAAACTTTAGGGTAGATAACTCTTAGGTACTTGTCAATTTGTAAAAGAAAACACTTGCCTATTTTCAAACCACACTTCACAAACACTTTCCAAACAAACTTTCAAAAAAACCTTGAAACATCTTTTCAAAAGACAAAACACCTTTTGTAAAACATTCGAGTAAAGAATTGTTACAAGGGTAGCCTATACAAGGCATCTTTTCAAAACATTTTCAAAACCACACACCGAGCACCATTTCGAACAATTGAAAACCAAGGAAAGTTGATCTAAGCAAGTACCTAAGAGCCCATGGATAACCATGGATAGAAAGGGTGCTAATACCTTCCCTTTCTATAATCTACTCCCCGAACCCAAGAAAAATCTCAAAGGTTTTTGCTGTGCTTTTTAAACCTTTCCTTAGGATAAAATAAAAAGTCGGTGGCGACTCTTGCTCAACCGAAACATTTGCGAAAACAAACGCAAAACCATAGTCAGTTCTCCCACCGTATCACACTGGGCTTTAGGGTCAAACTTTCACAGTCCAATCTGTCCAACGCCTTTTCTGGTAGAACATTTAAAGATGAACCGGTATCAACCAGAACATGAGCAAGCGTGGTCCCTCTGCATTCTACCGAGACGTGCAGCGCATCGTTATGCTTTCTTCCCTTAGGGGTCAAATCAACATCAGAAAAACCAAGACCATTATCGGCTGTAAGGCTAGCCACACACTCTTAAAACTGGTCCACAGAAGTTTCTTGAGGCACGTGTTCCGTCTTTAGAAATTTTATCAAGGCTTTGGCATGAGCCTCAGAGCAGAGTAAGAGAGCCAACATGGAGATTTTTGAAGGGGTTTTCCTTAGCTGCTCTACGACATCATAGTCGCTCTTCTTGATTATCTTTAAGATTTCTTCCATCTCTTTTTGGGTGGTCTCGGGGATAACCACAGTCTGAGCCTTCGTCTTGACAGGCGTTTCCTGGATCCCCTTACCTTTATCGGTGGTAACAACAGAGGGTCTAGCTTCGGGAACATCAATTTCTTCAATTATTAGACTTTGCATAGATGGTATGACAGACACAGAAGCTCTCAAGGGTCCGAAGACTACCCGTGGAGGAGCAATCTCCGGAGATAAGATCCTTCCGCTACGAGTTATCTTGCTCGTTCCTGCAATATTCCCTATATCAGGGGTTTCTTCCTCGGAATTCTCTTCAGCTGATTCGATCTGCTTGATACCATGGTAGAAGATTTCTTCTCAGTAATTCCATGGTATCGTCTTGTTAGATTTATACGGGGTAGGCCCTGGCATGGTAATTTTCAGCGGTACAATCTTAGGATTAGGCGTAATCTTAACAGGCCTTTTGCAGGTCTTGGAAAGATCGTCGGAGATGGTTATTATAGCAATGTCATTGATTGAAGTAACAAGGGTAACAAGAGTAATATGAGTGATAGTATCAACATGAGTCTTTTGAAAGAGGATCTCTTGGGTATCCATCAGGCGTTGGATGCCTGATTTCAGCAGTGGGCAGTCAGTTCGCATGGTTGAACAGAAATAACAGTCTTTTCCACAGCCTGGGAATATCCCGGCTTTCAACAAGTTCACTTTAATCATTGGCAACGAAGTCAATAGGTCGTCAACAGCGGTAACATGAAGATCTTCCATAATGGCATGAACATTATGACCATGTTTTGGCATAGGAGCGGATATCACGTTGGGTTTTTTGGGAGCATCAAACTCTACCTCCTTGGCATCTATAAAGTCCTGGATTTTGTTTTTAAGAGCCCAACAGTTGTTGGTATCATGCCCTACACTGTCCGAGTGGTATGCACATTTTGCATTGGAGTGATAATAAGGAGAAGAGGTATTGGGGTTTTTCGGCACTTCTTTCAAGTTGGTAAGGTTCGGCTTTAACAGATGAGGGAGGACTTGAGCCGGTGTCATATTGATTCAGGTGAATTACCGTTGTGGCCTTTCTACCCTTTGCTGATTAGCTCTTGGTTGATTGCTGCGAGGTTGATCGGCTGAGGAGTTCTGGATCATCACAGCCCCCATCGTTGGTCGGCGCTCTGTTCTCCCTTGGTTTCTCTGGGTGTGAACAACAGAAACTTCCTTCTTGGCTGGGAAGGTCTTCTTAATAGCGGTGGAAGTGGAGGCATCCTTCTGAATTTTACCACTTTTAATGCCAACTTCGACCCTTTCACCGGTTAGAATTAATTTTATGAACCCTGCAGATGAGCTCCCGATCAAGTGATTGAAGAACGGACCCGACAGAGTCCCTAAAAACATGTCAACCAGCTCCCTATCCGACAATGGTGGCTGCACCCTTCCATCCAAATCCCGCCACTTCTAGGCATACTCCTTAAATCCCTCGTTAGAGGCCATACCCATACTCTGTAGTTGAGTACGAGTAGGCGCTAAATCTGCATTGTATTGGTATTGTCGGTAGAAAGCAGCAGCTAAATCTTCCCAATTATGAACATCAGATCTCTCAAGTTGATAGAACCAGTCCAATTGCGTACCCGACAAACTATCTTGAAAAAAGTGGACCCATAGATCCTTATCGGAAGAGTGAAGTTGAATCTTTCTGATGTAGGATCTCAGATGCATCTTTGGACAGGACAAACCGTCATACTTAGCAAAGGTAGGTACTTTGAACTTGGGAGGAATGACGATCCCAGCAACCAACCCTAGTTCTTCGAAATCTAAGCCAGGTACCCTTTGCAACTCCATGGCTGCCAACCGATCCTCAAGATTTTTATACTTATCATCCACCGGGGGATATTTCTGTTCGGAGTAATCTTCATCCTCTTTCTCTTCTTCTTCTTCAGCTTCAGATTCGGAGGGCATTGCAACTCCTTTTCCTTTACCAACCCCTTCATCAGACGTCGAGGGGAATTCCAGAACTCTCCTAGCCTGATGCTCAAATCTTCTTCCCATAGTGGCTACCCCAACTCTTTTCTTTTTCTTCCTTTTTGGTTCCTTCTCTTTCTCTAACAGTTCTTTAAGATCCTCTTGACCCTTTGCTAAGGTCATGAGGAGTTGTTGGAATTGCGAATTTTGTGCTTGCAGATCTTTAACCGTCTGCTCTATATCCATCTCGCTGAAATAAACATCAGAAAGATAAGGAAACCTGGTGTGAAGACCTGTTTATGCATATGATGAATGATATGTTATTCATGTAATGCATTCAAGGATTCAGAAATTCAAATTTTTTGCAAACACACGTCATATTAATAAGAAGAAATTTGTTAGTACATAAATGCCCCATGGGAAAAATATTACAAAATTCTTAATGTAAAAAGACATTGCGCATCCTCTTTGGTGCGATGTAAGTGTTGAGAGTCTCCTCTTCGTGAAGTCGGCGGGTAAGCTCCAAAACCTTCTTCTCACTGGCATAGAAGCTGGCTTCAAAAGTATTCCGCTCTTCCTTGAGTTGTATCCAACTCTTTTGCAATTCTTCCAATGATGTTGGCATGTATGGATGTAGGAGGGTGTATGGAACCTCTCCTTCCATAACAGGCTCTTTGATCATAGGGAGAATGTGAGGGTAAGGCATCATAAGATTCTGGGCGCGAGTTCGTACCCACTTGAGATAAGGATCAAGGGGGATGGAATTCTTGTTCCCTAGTGTCTTACTATCCACTTTGTTGGGCCTTATCCAAGCTCGGATAAACCTTTGTCGAAGTCCTTGAGCGTCATTGTCGAAGTCAAAAACCAAGTCAGGAATCAACATATCATGAGGGCCATCCCTTCGAGCATATCCAAACTATCTCAGAGCTAAACAGGGGTTGCAGGTAATGCCTCCCCTAATGCCAAGTAGTGGGACATTAGGGAATTCTCCGCAACGATCAATGATGATGACATTTTCTCTGGACCGAGAACACCAATGAACATCAGAATGCGTGAGGGTCATCAACCGTAGTGACCACCTTAAACCCTGCTCATTCTTCAAAACTGATTGGGGAAGGTAAGAAATAAACCACCATGCCAGAAAAGGAGTACAACACATGAGAACACCTCTCTTCCTCATTGTTCGTGTGTGAAATGAGTGTAGGATATCCCCAAGCAATGTAGGCACAAGATTCTGTGATATGAAAATCTTGACAGCATTCACATCTATAAGCTGATCAGGGTTTGGGAATAAGACCAACCCATAGATAAGAAGTGCCACAATCTCTTCAAAAGCTTGTAGATCTAGAGAATTCCAGCAGTCTTGTGCCTTCTCAAACAGAAACTTTGCCAAGAAACCCTTGACACCACTTCTGGTTTCCCAATGACCTTTGATATTAGATGGTTGCAAGTGTAAGGCTTGAGAAACATCTTCAGGCTTTGGTTCTCTTTCCGTACCGTTGTAGGGTAGTTAATGGAGAATAGGAATCCTCAGGAGTTGAGAAAATTCCTCCAAAGTAGGTACTAGTTGGTAATCAGGGAATGTGAAACAGTGGTGTAGGGGGTCAAAGAACTGGAATAGGACTTTCACCATATCTTCTTCAATGTTGGATTTGACCAAGTTGAGGAGTCTACCATGTCTTTCACTGAAGAGAGAAATCTCTGGAATCTTGGAAGTAAGCTCCTTGAGTTGAGGAGGGATTCTCACAAGGTTAACCTGAATTGTTTTTCTGCGGAGAGATACCATGACCTACAAAACAAGAACAAAGATGAAGATCCAAACCCTTGAAATGGTTAGTGGATGAATATGATGCTTTATGATGTTCATGATGTATGCACAAGCATATGTACAAACAAGTCATATAAGATCCTAGTTTCATGCTTGCATGGGGTTTCATAGGTAAGTAACCTCTTGAAGTTAGTTGGCTCAACCTGTCCTATAAATAGTAACCGGGTTCTAAGGAGCTCAATATCACTGGATTATTTTCTGTGTTTATTGTTTCAGTTTAGTCACTTAACTGGCGACTGAAATATTCCAAGAAAATAACCCTCAATGAGTGTAGTATCGAGTATCTACCAACTTCAGACTGTACCAAAGCCGGTCATTTCACTACCCCTAAAAAAGGCCAAGATGGTCAAGTAAGGTTCTAAGAGTTCATTAGTGCTTCATGACATCACTCAACGGCCCCGTATTCTCTTTGATTGACTCAAAGGCTACCGTTACTCACAAATATGTCGCACTAATATTGCTATTGCTTCAACCATGTCGGTATACCCCGCACAGTTTCCACAACGTATTGCTATTTACCTATGAATGTTTCCCAAAAATCCAGGTGGAGGATTCAAAACCCAAACAAGAGAACCAAATGTAAAACAAACAAAGCAAACAAGATAAGCATGCAAAGGTGATCTAAACCCTAAGGTTACTCTACTTTTAGATATTCCCTAGCAGAGTCGCCAGTTCTGTGATACGGTGGGAGAACTGACTTTAGATTTTGCGTTTGTGTTTGCAAATGTTTTGGTTTAACAAAAGTCGCCACCAACTTTTTATTTTATCCTAAGGAAAGGTCAAAAAGCACAGGAAAGACCTTTGAGATGTTTTCTTGGGTTCGGGGAGTAGATTATGAAAAGGGAAGGTGCAAGCACCCTTTTCATCCATGGTTATCCATGGGCTCTTAGTTACTTGTTTAGATCACTTGCTTTTGCTTTTCAATTGTTTGAAATGGTGCTTTGTGTGTGGTTTTGAAAGATGTTTTGAAAAGAGGCCATCGTTGTGGCAACCTTTGTAATGATTCTTGTTTGAATGTATACAAAGGTGTTTTTGTCTTTTGAAAAGATTTCAATGTTTGAAAGTTTAATTTGATAAATGTTTTGAAATTGTGTTGTAAAGTGTGTTTGAAAAATAGCAAGGATGTTTTGCAAGTTTTTGATCAAGTAACTAAGAGCTATCTACCCTAATGTACTCAAAGATCTTTCCTAATGTTTTTAACCCTTTTAACAGTGTTATTTCACCATTGCATTTGGTGAACAACCTTGTGTTAGGATGTTAAACGGGACAGGCGCGGGTCATCGTATAGACCATGATAGCAATTGTGTCAAGTATCTTTGGAAAATTTTTGAGGGACTTGATCATTTTTGTTTAGGAAACCAAGATAGCATCATCGAGGGACTATGATCTTTTGTTTTGTTTTTGTTTTGCCAAAGTACCCAACATGCATAACATGACCCATTTTTGAAGGCAACACGTGGATTGTAACCCTAAGGGTGCAAGTGTGTATTGTGCTTGATTTTCATGCATTTTTATCTTTGATTAGGTCAAGCTATGTGTTGACTTGGATTTTTGCATACAAACCTTAATTCTCTAATCATGGCATAATTGAAAGCGTAAAGTGCGAGAATTAAAATTCTAAGCTATTACAACATGATTATGGAGGTGGGGGTACAATCTTTGAGTGGGGGTATTTGACAAGAAATATAAACCCTAATTTACTATTACATCCAAATTGAATTCACAACGCATAAATATTTAAATGGACAATATTTGAATAAATAAAATAAATAAATACATCAAATAATATGAATTATGCTAAAAGGTTTTTGTTTGTTTATGTATGTAAAAGTATTTAATGTAAAAAAGTATAAAGAAATAAATAAAAAAAAAGATTAATTTTATTTGTTTTAAGGGTAAAACCCTAATTTTTTTTAAGAAAGTAAATATGTTAATTATTTTATATACAATAAAATATATTAATATGTACAAAAATAAAATATACTTAAAAAAAGTATTTTTTTAGTATGAATAATAATAAAAGCAAAAATGTAATATTCTATATTTTTATTTTAAAGTATTTAATAAAATAAAAGTATATATGTATATATATATGTATATTAATTATATTAAATATGTAAAAAATAAAATATGTACAAAAATAAATTATATTTATAATAATATTTTTAGTGTGAATAAAAATAAGAAATAAAAATAAAAGTATAATTTACATATTATTTTCAAGTTTAAATAAATAATATAAAAGTATTGAAATGCTTTTTATGTTAGAAAAATTAAAATAAAATGCCAAATAAATGTGAAAAAATTATGAAAATATTTTTGAGCATTTTTTATATTGGGAAATTAATAAACAAAATCAGAAATGAAAACAAAAATGCAAAAATATAAAAATACAAGAAATTGGGCTAGGGGGTGTAAAAAGAAAAAGGGGGGGTGTCAAAAGTAGCCAGGCCAAGCCCAGCCCAAAACTTCATCTTCAACCTCCAGCTTTGGCAAAAACGCGTGCGTGCCCTGTACAAACTTGGACATCCTGCATACGAGCTCTATTGCAAAAACACATAACACCAAACTTGTAGAGAATTTCAAGACGATTCCAACCATGTAAAAAACTAATCCTAACTCTCAAAGACCAGAGAGAATTTCTCTGGCCCTAACATTTGACCTAGTTTTTTCAGCATGTTCATGGATGAAATTCTCTTAGCACACTTAATATAAAGGAAAACTGAGCATATGTACAGCTTCATGGCAATGAATACTACATTTTTTATTCACAAACCTAAAGCTAAATATTCCTAAATAGAGAGATAGGAAGTGGAGAAATACCTGTTTCAGCTGACTTCGTGTAGGGCAATGTAGTGCTTTTCAACAAGGCTTGAGATGTCTAGTAGCTTGCTCGAACATCACTTGACCTTCTCCAATAGCCTGCTTGCCCTGAATGTACCTGAATCAAGCTATAGAACTCAACCTGCACAAGCTCAAAATGAAAATGGTGAACACTGTAAATGGAGTTACAGTTGGTGTTTGAGGTTTGGGATAGCTTGGGTGAGTTGAATGGAAGGTGTTTGAAGCAACTTGGGGCAAAACGCACGAGCCAAATGAGCTATGGAACTCAAGTTGCAGAACCTGCCCTGTTTTGCCAAAGGAATGTGATTTCTGGCTATGGGGTGTTTAGAGTCTCAAGCAATCGTGTTTCTAGCTCAAAGGGGTGTCAGAAAGATGTTCAAACTGTTTGTGTAAGTTAGCATTGGCTGGTTTTTAAGTTCTCAAGTTTTTGACAAGTTTCTTGTTTTTGATGTAAGAAAGTGGAATTTTTTGTTACAGGCCTGTACAGGCTATTAAATATGCTTGCATCCCTTGCCCTTGGCCCCTCCAACTTGTGGATTTGATTTTCCCTCTGAGATCTGGACCAATACTCAAGGGATATTGGTTTGACATAAAGCACATTATGGCAAAAATGGAAATGTGCCTTTTTCTACTTAGGGCTTAATCTTGTGTACAATGCCCAAATGACTAAAACAAAAGCTTAGACTGATGGATTTGCATTTAATTATGAAGTGTGAAGTGGTTTAGAGGCCTGCAAACTAGTGTAAGGCACGCTGACTTGAAAATGCAACTTGTATGAACATGAATATGCCATGGATGAAAAGTGAGTTTTTGCCAACTTCAAGCCTTCGATTATCCCTAACCACAAATGTGTTTGAGGAGTTCTTGGACAATTTGGAAAGCTTGCAACATGCCCTATAATACATCTTTGAAATGAAACTTGAGATTCTAAGTGGAACTATGTGAAAAATGGCGAAGAAGATAGGTTAAAATCCTGCCTAAACTAGGGCAAAATTTCACTAAGTTAAAAGTTTTAGGGACCCTTGTTCCAAAAATCATAACTTGAGATCCAAGCTTATTTGATAAAACTTTGTGAATAAAAGTTGTAGAATTTGTGGAGGACTACAACTTTCATGTTGGAGGTTTTGTTTGAATCCAAATGCATCATGGTGAAAATATGGGGCAAAGTTAGGAAAAATTAGGAAAATTTCATAACTTAGAAAAATTCTAAGTTATGAAATTTTTTCAATTTCAAACCCTAATTTGCAATTTTGGATTTCTTGATAAACAAGTTTCATATTTTGACACATCTTGATGAAAAATGACCCTTGGCACTTGATTTTTACCAAAAAGTCAAAGTTTGACTTTTCACTATACAGTCAAATTTTGATCAGTTGACTGAAAAATTCATCTGTCAATCCAAAGCAATTGAGGTCTTTTGAACTTGTCGAATAGGTCAAGATGATGTCATTGAGTCCTTGAGTCCATGGTTAAGCCTAATTTGCCATTGGCTAGTTCAAAAAGTCAGGAATTACCTTTGTACAGTCAAAACCCTAAAAATGACCATTTTGCCCTTTTGGTGATCTGATCAAATTTCTTGTGGAGTTGTGGTCCAAACTTGATCAAATGGTTCATATGAGTTCATAATGTTGATTTGGGTCAAAATTCACGAGGTTTGGCTGTAAATTGGCCACTTTTGACTTTTTCCCCAATACAACTGATTTTTAGGTCAACTGTCCAATTGACTGGGCAAAAATTTGATTCAAGGCTTGAAACTTGGTATGGACAAAATTATGAGTCCAATATGAAGTATGAAAGTCAATTTGAGCATTGAAGGTCCAAAAATACCTATGCAAACTCAAACCCTAATTTAGGTCATCAGTGCAAGGAGATGTCTTGAGCAGTGCAAACCCTAGCTTGGTCTTGAGTTCAAAGATCCTCGTGAGGGGAAATGTTGATAAAATGAGAGGGGAAATTTTGGGGTAAAACACCGTGCTCGTGTCGGGGGACCACCCTTGAAGATCAGCAACCACAGAATCAACACAATGGAGGATGATGAGGACATCATCGACCTGGAGGATTGGATTTTCCCAACTGTCAATGGAGGACTCAGCAATTGGGAAGCTAAAGACTTTGTCCCAATTACTTTTATCCAACAATAATTGTCTTTAAATTTTGCCGAACCTGTAATAATTAGACAATTCATACTTTTAAAACCTTGTGTCTTACCCGAGGCACAACGGTCCATTTGTAAGGGTTATTACCTCATTTTCATATGTCATCAATGAATCATGGACGTTCTTGCATACAAACTTTATGCTCTTTGTCTTTCTTTTTTACATTTTTATTTCTTTCAAAGATAGCTATACTCTTACACACACTCACGTTTGAAATGCAGATCTACATCCATTCGGGATCCCATGGGTAACGATTATGCTATGGCCTTCTGTGACTCTGGAAATCTAATCTACCAAGTCGAAGACGAAGGTGAGGAAGATTGTGAAGTGCCAGGGGAACTTTCCAGATTACAACAACAAGAAGAGAGGACCATACAGCCCCACGAAGAACCACTGGACACAGTTAGCCTAGGTACCGAAGAGGACAAGAAAGAAGTCAAGGTGGTGCCAATCTGGAACCCAGTGTCAAGAAGCGTCTAATTCAGTTGCTACATGATTATGTGGAGGTCTTTTCCTGGTCGTACGAAGACATGCCAGGACTTGATGTTGATATCGTGGTACATCGTCTACCAACAAAAGAAGACTGCCCTCCGGTAAAACAGAAAGTCCGTCGCATGCGACCAGACATGTCAGAGAAGATTAAGGTTGAAGTCATGAAACAATTCAACGCCGGATTCTTGGACGTCACCTCCTATCCACAATGGGTCGCCAATGTTTTTCCCGTTCCTAAAAAGGACGTCAAAGTACGAATGTGCATGGACTACCGAGATTGGAATAGGGCAAGCCCTAAGGACGATTTCCAACTTCCCCATATTGATATTTTGGTTGACAACACCGCACAACATTAAGTGTTCTCATTTATAGACGGTTTCTCAGGCTACAACCAAATCAAAATGGAGCCCGAGGACATGGAGAAAACAACCTTTGTCACACAATGGGGTACATTCTGTAACAAGGTTATGCCATTCGGGTTGAAGAACGTTGGGGCAACCTATCATCGTGCCATGGTAGCTCTATTTCACGACATGATACATCACAAAATAGAGGTCTATGTGGACGACATGATATCCAGATCTCAAACTGAAAAGGAACATCTTGACCATTTATAGAAACTGTTTGAGAGGTTAAAGAAATACAACCTGAGGTTGAACCCCAATAAATGCACATTTGGGGTAAGGTCCGGTAAACTCCTAGGCTTTGTCGTCAGCGGTAAAGGTATCAAAGTAGATCCTGCCAAGGTGAAAGATATACAAGAAATGCCTGGTCCTCTTACTAAGAAGGAATTCAGAGGATTCTTAGGACAGCTAAACTACATTGCCAGATTCATTTCTCACTTAACAGCTACTTGTGAACCAATCTTCAAATTACTAAAGAAAGATCAAGTAGTCAAATGGAATGATGAATGCCAATCTGCCTTCGAAAAGATCAAAGAGTCCCTACAAGAGCCTCCTGTTTTAATGCCACTAGTAAAAGGAAGACCCTTGATCATGTATCTAACTGTTTTAGAAAATTCAATGGGGTGTGTGCTGGGGCAGCATGACGAGTCTGGCCGAAAAGAGCATGCTATTTATTACATAAGCAAAAAGTTTACCGACTGTGAAACAAGATATTAACTGCTTGAGAAAACTTATTGCGCTCTTGTATGGGCTGCTCGCCAGCTAAGATAGTATATGCTGACCCATAATACCTTATTGATATCCAAGATGGATCCAATAAAATACATATTCGAGAAACCTGCCTTCTCTGGGAGAATAGCAAGGTGGCAGATGATCCTGACGGAATATGACATTCAGTACACTACCCAGAAAGCAATAAATGGCAGTGTCCTAGCCGATCACCTCGCTCGTCAAGCTGTGGATGACTATCAGTCCATGAAGTTCGAATTCTCAGATGAAGACATCATGGTGGTAAATAACTATGAGGAACTCAGACCATATGACGGACCTGAAAAAGGATCTCGATGGACCTTGGTTTTTGATGGGGCGTCCAACGCACTCGACAATGGTATAAGTGTTGTACTCATATCCCCTGAAGGATATCACACTCCCTTTACTGCAAGACTCTGCTTCAACTGTACAAATAACATGGCAGAATACGAAGCATGCATTTTTAGTCTCAAAGCTGTCATAGATTTGGGGATCAAATCCTTAAGTGTATTTGGAGATTCGGCCTTGGTCATCAGTCACATCAAAGGAGAATGGGACACTAAACACCCTAACCTTATCCCATACAAAGAACATGTGTTGACATTAATCCCACATTTTGAGAAGATTACCTTCGAGCATTTCCCGCAAGAAGAAAACCAGATAGCAGACGCGCTAGCCACAATGTCATCCATGTTTAAACTCAAATGGGATAACGGGGCTCCCCAGATCACCATTGAACGGATGGATGAACCAGCTTACTGTCACGAGATCAATACCGAAGAAGTAGTGGACCAACCTTATTTCCATGAATTCAAGAGGTATCTCGAGGCTCAAGAGTATGCGAAAGGAGCTTCAGTTAATGATAAGAAGTTCTTAAGGAGGTTCTCTTCCAAGTTCTTCATAAGTAATGGCATTCTCTACAAACGCAACTGGCTCTGTATTACTTCATTGTGTAGACAAGGTTGAGGCAGAAAAGATCATGGAAGATCTACATGAAGGCACTTTTGGCACCCATTCTAGTGGGAATACAATGGAAAAGAAGATCCTACGGGAAGGTTATTACTGGTCTACCATGGAAGCAGATTTCTATCAACACTCTCGAACCTCCCACAACCGTCAGATCTATGCTGACAAGGTGCACGTACCTCCGGTTCCTCTGAAGTCTTGACCGTTCCCTGGCCATTCGCGATGTGGGGCATCGATATGATTGGAGAAATCAAACCTACAGCCTCTAATGGACACCGCTTCATCTTGGTGGCCATTGACTATTTCACGAAGTGGGTTGAGACAACTTCTTTCGCTTTTGTAACCAAGAATGTTGTCGCCCGTTTCATCAAACAGAATCTCATTTGTCTGTACGGTATCCCAGAGAGGATCATCACAGACAACGGTACGAATCTCAACAACACTATGATCATCGCAATGTGCGTGCAATTCAAGATCCAACACCATAACTCTTCTCCTTACCGGCCAAAGATGAATGGTGCTGTCGAAGCCGTAAATATGAATATTAAGAAGATCATACAAAAAATGACAGTAACCTACAAAGACTGGCATGAGATGCTACCAAGTTACCGTACCACAACGCGGACATCAATCAGGGCAACACCTTACTCTCTGGTATACGACATGGAGGCGGTTTTGCCTATTGAGGTCCAGATCCCTTCCCTGAGAATCATGAAGGATGTAGGGTTGAATGAAGATGATTGGATCCAAACTCGACTTGATCAACTGGACTTGATTGATGAGAAAAGGCTTACTGCTGTATGTCATGGTCAAATGTATCAAAAACGGATGATCAAGACTTTCAACAAAAAGGTCAGACGCCAAGTGTATCAAGTCGGGGATCTGGTGATCAAGCACATCATACTGCCGCAGGATGATCCCAGGGGGAAATGGACTCCTACATACGAAGGATCGTTTGTGATCAAAAGCATATTCTCTGGTGGAGCAATGATCTTAACCACTATGGATGGCAACGACCTGTCGCACCCTATGAACACGGACATAGTCAAAAGATACTACGCATAAGAGACCCGCTAGGTTGACACACCTAGGAAAAACAAGGGCATCTCGGCAAACCAAATAGGTTCGGGAAAAAATTAGGGATAAAACAAAAAAATCTGTACACCCGACAAGTTGAAAACCCGAAAGGGCGACTTGGGAAAAAAATGTATCCCGGTGGACTGAAAACCCGAAAGGGCGGTCCAGGAAAAAATTGGGGAATTAAAGCGTATGACTATGTCCCGTTTGGATCACCTTATAGATAACCTTTGGCTTCGACTGAAAAACTCAACGGGTCTAATCAATCCAATCAACTTCCGACAAGGCAGCAAGTGGACAAGACGCTCGGAGATACAAAGGCTATAGCAGAATGGGAACCCCATGGGATTATTATACCTAGCTATCTTTTCTTTGTATCAAATTTTAATTTTTTACGATGACATTCTCTTACTAGAATGTTCGTCTCATTATACATAAAATGCTTATTCAAGTTAATACAAAGATATCCCTTTAAAAGTGAAAAGCTATCTATTTTTTCTTTATTTGTGTTTTGTTTACAAAAACGTCCAATGATTTATTTTTGAGCATATGCATTTGAATGTAACTACTGTTTACAAATGAACAAAAATAGAAAGACAATCGCTAATGGATTTAGGAAATAGGATAATATCTTTAGACTATAAAATCCCCCACAGTGTGCAGCTTAATGATGTCAAGCTCTCTCACATCCCCGGCGGAACAAAACTTCCAATTATCACTCCCCAGTAAAGGTCTCCCATTTACAAACAATAAACGGTGTTTCCCTTACAACAAAGTTTATTCTCTAACAAATAGAAGCTCATCAACTCATCAACACTTCAAAACATGAAGACTTACACTCCACATCCCCAACAGCAGTCAGGGATTTATTTTCGCTAATCCAACAATATTACAGCAGCATAGCTTACATACCCATACATCACATCCATATGTCATAAACATCTATGACACAAATGCATACAACATAATTTCATTCATTTATTAGAACATCATTGTACAGTGCATTTCATACATCATGACATTGCATACAACTAATCTTTCATCTCTTTAGGAAGGATCAGTCAACAGATTGCTATCATCAACAATTTGCAAAAGGGTCAGAGATTAATACTTGAAACAAGCCAGGACAATCATCTACACGACCAACTGAAGCAATCCTGCATGGGTTTCTTCCGATTCAGCTTTCAGATACAGTTCAAATACGCTCTAGATACAGATGCCATCCTGATACTCATTCAGATTCAGCTTTTAGAAACAGTTCAGATACGCTTAAGATATGGATGCCATCCTGATACTCATTCAGATTCAGCTTTCAGATACAGTTCAAATACGCTCCAGATATGGATGCCATCCTGATACTCATTCAGATTCAACTTTCAGATACGGTTTAAATACGCTCCATATATGGATGCCATCCTGATACTCATTCAGATTCAACTTTCAGATACAGTTTAGATACAGATGCCATCCTGATACTCATTCAGATTCAACTTTCAGATACAGTTCAGATATGATCCAGATTCAGATGTCATTCTGTCACTCATTCAAATACAGTCTAGACATGAGTCAGATATAGTCCATTTATGGATATTATTCTGGTACTCAACCCAACACATCCACTATCTCAATATAAATCGACCAGAGATTTATTCTGACACTTCTGCCATTCCTGCCAACAATAATTTTTGTTGGCATCTGTAAGCCCATCTCCAACAAATTTCCTTCATCTCTCCAAAAGGCATCTTTAAGCCCATTCCCCACACCATCAACCATCACATCCTTGAGTGCAAATTTCTGGGCACTCTAGTGTCCAATCATTTTCCACCTTCAAGTCATGAATGGCGGGTCCGCCAATCTAACTCTTCAGGTTTAAGAAGATTGAACAGGGGAAACTGTTGTACCCAAAAATTTTCCCTCTCACTTATCAAATATTTTCTCACAAAGGTCTCTCTTGGTTCAAAACTACATTAGGGTTGATCAACTCAAGACACCTCCTTAAGCACTGATGAATAAAATTAGGGTTTGAGATTGCACAAGGATAATTGAACTTTCAATGCCTCATATGAATTTCATGGATCATTATGGACCCCCAATATTACTCATGTCAAGTTTCAAGCCTTGAATCACATTTTTACTCAGTCAATTGAGCAGTTGACCTAAAAATCAACTATATTGGGGAAAAAGTCAACTGTGGCCAATTTACAGTCAAACTTCATAATTTTTGACCCATGTCAACATTATAAACTCATATGTATCATTTGATCAAGTTTGGACCATAATTCCTCAAGAAATTTGATCAAATCATCAAAAGGGCAAAATGGTCAAAATTAGGGTTTTAACTGAGAAAGGGTAATTCTTGATTTTTGACCTAGCAAATGGTTAATTGGTTTGAGGCATGATCTAAAGAATTCAATTGCATCATTTTGACCTAATGGCATGATGCAAAACATTTCTCAATATCAATTGGATTGATGGTGAATTTTCAGTCAACTGATCAAAAGTCAATTGTACACTGAAAAGTCAAACTTTGACTTTTTGGTCAAAATCAAGTGTCAAAGATCACAATTCATAAAAACATGTCAAAATATGAAACTTATTCATCAAGAAATTAAAAAGTCAAAATTTCATTTTGAAAAGTCAAAGTTTTCTAACTTAGAAATTTTTCCAAGTGTTTAAAACTTCATGTTTTTTCACAACTTTGAGCAAATTTTTCACCATGATGCAAGATGATTCAAAAGAAACTTTCAACATGAAATTTGTAGATCTCCATGAGATCTACAAGATTTCTTTAAACAACTTCTTCTAAAAGTGCTTGGATATCAAGTTATTAATTCATGAAGTCATAGTCTTGAAACTAAACACTTAGTGAAATTTTGAACATTTTTTGTCAGGATTTTGACCTAACTTCTGACCCAAGTTTCACCTAGTTCCAAGGGGAATTTTCAAAAGTGATTCAAAGAGGGATTGTAGAGAACATTACAAGATTTCCTAAATGTCCAAGAACTATTTGAGATCATTTGTGAGCAAGGAGAATCGAAGGTCATAAGTTGGGGGTTCAAGTTATTTTACAAGGCAAATTTTGTGATGAACAAAATTCAAATCTCAAACCTATGCTGCATAATCTTTGCTTTGCAGACCTCAAACTTGTTAGAAACTCCATAATTAATTGCTTGCACAGCTGTTAGAGGTCTCAACTCAAGCATTCAATGCAATGCCATGCTTTATATCCATTTTAGGAAGAAAGTGCACAATGCCATTTTGAAAAAGTAGCTTTATGCACAAAACTTGTTCTTGAGCCTTGCAATTGTTTTCTTCTAATCATACATGTCCGATAACTCAAGAGAAGTTTGTCTCAAGAGTTACAATCACTCAGCCCATGCTTATACTTCCTCTTGGAACCATACATTCACTTTTCTTAAAAATCAAGCAACCTAGCCATAACTCTATAACTCGGAAATCCTTTGTGCAATAGATCTCCAACCTTTTTCTTATACATACACAAGTCATTTGCAACAAAACACATGCATGCTTAATCCCTAAAAACACCAAGAACTCAACTGCATCAAATACCTCCGTTCTTGCATAACCTGACCAAAAAGTTTGAAACTCACATCTCCCTCGTGCGTTTTCAAGCCCTTTTGTTCCTAAAGCTTCTAAACATCATTTAGAACTCATCCCTCACCCTGTTACAAGACTGTAACACCATTAACACCATCCTCCATTTTCAAAAACAGAGCTTTGCACTTGGACTTCTCCAGAACTCCTCGGGCACTTTCAGCTCAAGCTAAGCCTCACATTAGCTTCCTAGGAACTTGAGGAAGCTAATCCAATCATTGGAACTCACTAAAAGCTGCTCAAACTAAAAACGCAATACCCTCTTGCAAGGTGAGTTTTCTGACTTTTGAAATCTTCATACAAGCATCATTAATAGTTCATTTGTGAATAAGAAATGTAGGTATCATTGTCCTGAAGCTAACCACGTCTTTAGATTTTATTTATATTGCTTAAAGAGTTAGAGTTTTGAATCTGAACATCCTGGAAAAGTTAGGTCAGAATTTGGTACCATTCAAAATTCATGCTCATTTTTAAGAATTAGTTTAAGTTTTTTACATTTCTGGAATCGTGGTGAAATTTGACACAACTTTCATATTTACATTTTTGCAAATGGTTGAGAAATGAACAAGTTGCAGGACTTCTGGATGGATGTTGAAGATGAAGTACATTTAGGGCAAGACTTAGATTATATATTTGTTGTTTTACATAAGTTAATAGATGTATCACCACCCCAGTGGTTAAAGCGCGCGCCTGTCACCATGAGGTCCTGGGTTTAAGCCCCAGCGTGACCTTTTTTTTCTTCTTTCATTTTTTGACATTTTCAGACCCTTTTTTGCAGCGCTGGGCCTTCTCCCCTTTGGGCTTTACTTTTTTACTGCTTCTGACCCCCCACCTTGTTATTCACACCCCTGGCCCATTATTTTATTTTCCATTTTTTTATATTTATTTTCCCTTCATTTTATTTTTATTTCATATTTTTTCTTTTATTATTTTTATTAATATTATTATCATTATTATCATTTTTATTAATAAAAAATCTAAAAATATTTTATTTATCTATTTGCATATTTAAAAGAAAATACTTATACATTTTATTTTTCTTTATAAAAAACTAAAAGAACAAAAAAAACATTTTTCTTTAATAATTAAAATCACCTTCTTTTACTTATATTTTTTTTGTAAATTTTAAATCAATTTAGAACTTAGGATCATTTATTTAATCATTTTTTATTCACTAAATTAATTAAATTCACCAAAAAACCCTAAAAAAACTTGTTTTCTTTAAATTAATTATTTTTACTAACTTAACCTTAATTTTCCTTTTTTAAAATTAATTATTGTATTTTAGTTAATTAGGTTAAAAAATCCTTTTCATAAACAAAAAAAACAAAGATCATATTTGTTTTCACATTTACATCCTTGTATTTTATTTGTTCATTTTGTACATTTATTCAAATTTCAATATGGTTTTTAATATTTATTTAGATTTAAATTCTTGCAATATTCCCCATTTGTAATTTGTACACCCCTCTCCCCTAAGTATTGTAATAGCGTAGTAATTTTAATTTCCGCAATTTATCGCTTTATATACAAAATGCTAGTAATTAGGGTTTTATATGGATAGACTAAAACCAATCAATAGAAAACCCTAATCAAAGACAAATCAAGCATGCAAAGCAATACACTTGCACACAAACACCCATAGGGTAAATCCACTTGGTTGCCTTACAAAAATGGCCATATTATGCATGTGAGATATCTTAGAAAAAACAAGCAAAATACAAGATCATAGTCCCTCGATGATGCTATCAAAAGTTGCTTTTCAAAATGATCTTAGTCCCTAAAGAAAAATGCTAAGATATCTTGCAACATTGTTAATCATGATTATACAATGACCCACGCCCGTCCCTTTTACATCCAAAGATAGGGTTACTTACCAAATCAATGGTAAGAAAACAATATCAAAGGAAAAAGGAAATGAACATGAAATACTTTTGAGTAGGTAGAATGTTCCTAGTTACTTGCTCAATTTCAAAACCAAAACATCCTTGCTATTTTCAAAACAAACATCAACACTTTCAAAACATCTTCAAAACTTGAAAACATTTTCAAAAGATCAACACCTTTGCATACATTCTTACGAACAAGAATCATTACAAAGTTTTCCTAAACAATGGCCTCTTTACAAAATACTTTCAAAAATCACACAAAGCATATTTGAAAACAAACGCAAGTGATCTAGAAATTAACTAAGAGTCCATGGAAAACCATGGATGAAAAGGGTGCTAATACCTTCCCTTTTCATAATCTACCCCCCGAACTCAAGAAACAATCTCAAAGGTCTTTCCTGTGCTTTTTCACCTTTCCTTTTGGATAAAAGAAAAGTCGGTGGAGACTCTTGCTAACCGCAACATTTGCGATCAAACGCAAAACACCCAAATCAGTTCTCCCACTGTATCATACAGACCATTATGTATCAATACATACTGAGTTGGTTTTGATTTCCAGGGGCAAGAGGTAATATGTATTGATGCATAAGTGCATGTGTCAATGCATAAAGTTTTTTTAAAACAATTTTCCTTCCTTTTTACATTATCTTTATATTTTTAGATATTGTTATTAAATATTCAATATGTTTGTAATAGTATAATTAGAACTTTATTGCTTTCATCCCCCATTCATAAACTTGTATCCCCATCCCCCAAAAAAGATGTAATAGCGTAGAACTTTAAATTCCCACAATTTATTCCTTTCAATATTATTGCTAGTAATTAGAGTTTGTATGGCAAGATAAAATCAATCATTATAAAACCCTAATCTCAAAGACAAAAATGCATGAAATCAATACACTTTGCACACTTTCACTTCTAGGGTAACCCATACTTGTTGCCTCGAATAAAACAGTGATGTCCCTCAAACGTGGGATACTTTAGAAATGACCCTCGAATACAAGATCGTAGTCCCTCGACGACCCTTCAAATTTTTCCTTTGGTAAACGATCTTAGACCCTCATAACAAATTTCTAAGGTATCCTATAATATTGCCTTCTATGATTGTACGACAACCCATGCCTGTCCATTCACATCCAATGATAGGGCTTCTTATCAATCAATGGTAAGATAGAAATATCTAAAGGAGGAGGAAATGAACAAATACTTTTTAAGTAGGTAGAAAGTTCATATTTGCTTGCTCACAACCATTTTCAAAACATCTTTCAAACACACCTACACTTTCTAATGAAATATTTTCAAAAGTCAACACTTTGTATGCATTCTTATAGAGACGAGAATCATTACAAAGTTCGCCTAAACGAAGGCACTTTTCAAAAATACTTTCAAAACCATCACAAACACATTTCAAACAAAGAATTTCAAAGTGAGCTAGCAACTAAGAGCCCATAGATAACTACAGATGAAAAGGGTGCTAACACCATCCCTTTTCATAACCTACCCCCCGAACTCAAGAAAATATCTCAAAAGGTCTTTCCTGTTCTTTTCACACTTTCCTTTATTGGATAAAGTAAAAGTCGATGGCGACTCTTTATATCCACAACAATTGCGATAAAACGCAAAACTCCCAAGTCAGTTCTTCCTCCGTATTACAAAATTGGCGACTCTGTTGGGGATAATGACTTAAAAGTGGGGTTACCTTAGAGACTAGTTCATATTTAAATGTTTTCATTGTTTGATTTGCTTGCTTTAAATTTAAATGGTTGTTTGGGTTTTGTATTGATCCTCTACCCGGACCGGGGAACATTATTAGGTAAGTAGCAATAGTCGTGGGGACAGTGTGGGGTATACCAATATGGTTGAAGCGATGGTTATGTTAGTGTGACACATTTGTTGGTACAGATATCCCTTGAGTCCAGTCAAGGAGAATACGGGGCCGCTGTGTGGTGTCATGAATCACTAACTTACCGTAGAACCTTTAATTGAACAACTTGGCCATTACCAAGTAGTTAGATAGCCGACTTTGGTGCAGTCTGAAGTTGGTTGATACTCGATGCTACGCTCATTGAGATCATACTTTCGAGATATTTCGGTCTCTAATAAAGAGGCTTACTCTAAACCAATGTCCGATGAAGAAAGATCATTGATATTGAGATTCCCTAGAACCTGGTTACTTTTTAGGACATGTTGAACCAACTAAACTTTAAGAGGGTACTTACCTATAAACCCCTTGCAAGCCTAAACCTAAGGACTTGTTTGTATGCTTGTATATGATTATTTTTACATAACATCATGACATCATACCATAACATTTTCACTAAGCATTTCATGGACCTAGGGATTTATCTTTGTGTTGTTTGTAGGATATGGCTTCCATGCGAAGAAATACTGTCCAAATCAAACTCGTAAGAGTGCCTCCTCAACTCAAAGAGTTAGCATCAAGGGTTCCTGAGAATTCTCTGTTCACCAAAAGACATGGTCAACTTCTCAATCGGGTTAATTCAAGCCTTGATGAAGACATGATGAAAGTGCTCTTTCAGTTCTTTGACCCTCTACACCATTTCTTTACATTTCCTGATTACTAATTAGTTCCCACCATGGAGGAGTTTTCTCAAATCTTAGGAGTGCCTATTCTTGATCAATTACCATTCACCAGTATTGAGAAAGACCCAATACCTAAGGAGATTGGTCTAGCTTTACATTTGCAACGGTCTGACATTGTGGTCAATTGGGAAACAAGAAGTGGTGTTAAGGGTTTTCTAGCCATGTTTCTGTTTGAGAAGGCTCAACAATTTTGGGATGATTTAGATTTACAAGATTTTGAAGAGGTTTTGACCCTTATAATTTATAGATGGTACTATTTCCTAACCCGGACCAACTCATAGATGTGAATGCGGTCAAAGTTTTTCTATCTCGTAACCGGTGCCTACCTTACTCGGAGGCATATTGCATTCTCTTCACACTCGCACCATGAAGAAAAGGGGGATTCTTATGTGTTGCACTCCTCTGTTGGCTAGGTGGTTTATTTCTCACCTTCCTCGATATATTTTAAATAGTGAGCAAGGCCTGAGATGGTATAATAGGTTGATGTCACTCTCACATTCAGATATCCATTGGTGTTCTTGATATTTGGAGGATGTCACCATCATTGATCGTTGTGGGTAATTCCCTAATGTCCCTCTCTTTGGAACTAGGGGAGGTATCACCTATAATCCTTTCTTGGCTCTACGACAGTTTGGGTACGCTCGGAGGGATGACGCTCATGACGCCCTTGTCAAAGGTATTGTATTTGACTATGAGAATGATGGCCAGGGTTATTGTCAAATATTTGTATGAGCTTGGGGCATGGTGAACAAAGTTGATAGCAAGACGTTGGGGCATAAGAACTACATTCCTTTGGAGCCTTATCTCAAGTGGGTGCGAGCTCGCGCTCAAAGCCTCATGTTGTCGTATCCTGCCATCTTACCTATCATCATGAAGCCTATCACCGAAGGAGATGTTCCCTACACTATTCTTCATCCTGACATGCCTACCACTCTCGAGGAATTACAAGAAAATTAGTGTTTAACGACACAAAAATTGCGACAGTTATGTGATAACGGTCGTAATTGACATATAGAGACAGTGTTTACGACAGTTGACACCAACCGTCCCTAATATTTATTTTGCGACAGTATATTTAACCATCATAATATTATTATTACGACGGTAAAACAACCGTCGACCCCCATTTAACACTTTTAACATTGATTTTTCACCAACAACTAGTCACAACGGTAAAATTAACCGTCCTAAAAGGCATATCACGACGGTAAAGCACCCGTCGCACCCTTAAACCTTTCACGACGGTAAAATTATCCGTCCTAAAATTCATTTCACGACGGTAAAATAATCGTCGCACCCAAAACCTTTAAAAATTCTCATGGGCACGACGGTAAAACACCCGTCGCCGTAAAAAAGTTAAAAAGCTCTTAAAATACATAAAACATCAATTCATTTTCTACTCTGTAAACATTATAAATATCACTAAATAAAGTTTATTACCACCGTGAGCCACCCTAACCACTCATATTTACTAAGATCTAGGAATATCCCATCCAAGTGAGGTAACTCACATGGACTTTTATGGAGTTTTTTGATAAGTAGATTTTGGTTTTTCTTTTTATATTTTTAAAAGACCAGTGTTTCATTTTTCCCATTTTAAAAAACTTTTTTACCTTGCATTTTATTTGCTAGTATATTCTCTAGCAATCCAAGTTCCAAATCATAAATTGCTATTTTTCACTTGTCCCTACCGCAAACAAGGAACCCGAAACCCAAACTCTCATTCCGCCATAGACCACTCTCAACTATCTTCAGTTCCCCCAAAATTTTCAAACCTCTTTCGCTTCCTCATCTCACAACCACCACCAATTTCTCAGTTTCGTCAATTTTCGGTTTTCATACCTTCGAAATGGAGAATCTTAACTTAGCCCTTATTTCTTCCCCTAAACCTCTGCTTCTGGGACATTCCTCCTCAAAAAACGTCTTCACAAGAAGAAAGCCTTTCGCTTTTGGGACTTTTCGCGTTTCTGCTAACTCTTCATCCTCTCATGTCACCAGGGCTGCTTCTAAATCTCACCAAAATCTAAAATCTGGTAATCTTATGAATATGATTTTTGCTTACCAGAAATAGGGTTATTAGGTTATGATGTACTTGAATGAAATGTATGTAATTATATTGAAATTGAAGTTGAATCGACATAGTTATAATGAAAATTTCCATGCAAATTGAATGTATTTCAATGTTTTGCACTCATGTCTGAAGAGGCATTCATAAGTAATACATGCTCGGAATTCAGTGCAGGGGAAGGTCACTGTGCATACTTTTGCTAGCATTTTTTCTTCAAATAGTCAGGAAACAACATCAGTGAGAAGGCTTATGAGGTAACTCTATCTATCTATCTGTTGATGTGTTTATCTGAATTTCATGTGTTTGATAGTGCGCATCGATGATTGTTATATATCTTCAATGTAACTTCTTTGATTTCCTCAGGATGGAAGAACAATGGCGGAGAGTAAGATAGCAGACCTGAGATCTCAAGGACTTCGTTGAATCCTTAAAGTCGGTATTGTGTTTACAAGATATTGTCTCTTTTAAATATTGTGTGATACTTTAAGGACTTGTTGAATCCTAAATTGATCGTGTTGAATTGTTGATTTGGTGGTAGTTGAAGACAAAGGAAAAATAAAAGCTTGAAGTTTGGTATTTTATTTGAAGGAAGGTTTCATCACAACATTTGGACCACCATTCATTTAATGGAAAGAAATATTTTTGATATTCCAATGTCAATATTCATAGGCAATCCCAAGATTCATATATACTTTTTTTTTTGTAGTTAATGTTTGTGTTTGAATTTCAAATTGCTAAACAGTAATACCTTTCTTGAGTATGTGGAATTAAAGTTCCTTTCTTCTGTTACCTTTTCCAAACCTACTACCTTAGGCAAACACAACTAAAAGCAACTACTCATATAATGAAATTGGTCTATATTGTAGTTATAATTTTTCAAAAGAAAATATTTTCTAGTGCTTTTGATTTTGATATTGGTTTGATTTTGTTGATTGATTACTTCATCCTAAATCTTAAGGATTACAACTCTATGGTCAAACAATGTTGATGTGATTTTTTTTTCCATTCTAAATGGTTGATCAAATTGAGTCATGTTCGCCTAATACGTTGGTACAATGTCGAATATGTCACGATGAAGATGAAGACTTAAACATGGATACACCTTGTTCTTGTTCTGGTACATTGCAGTATGCTCATAGAATATGTGTGCAAAGATGGTGCAATGAGAAAGGTGATACTACTTGTGAGATTTGCCAACAGGTCTGCACTTTGTTTCTATTGTCTTACTCAACATATAAGTTATTCAAATTTGTACGGAAAAAATGCTTAATTATGTTCCCCTCTATTTTGTTGATTGTGTTGTTGAATGCAGCAATTTAAAGGCTACACTGCTCCTCAAGCTCCTTTGTTTCACTATAGGTATTTAATTATTTATTCTTTAGTTAATTTCCTTTTCTACGGATCAAATGATGATAGAAGATTGTTAATTATCTTTCAGGGGCAACTGGGAAATTCCAAGAGTTGGTTTCAATAATCATCAGTTCATAGCATTGTTTCCTGCTAATCATGAATTTCTAAACTTTAATTTTGAATATTCAGCTCCCTCTACAAGGAGCCGCGTGTTCATTCACATTGTTGCCATCATTGTAATCATGTATAATGGTTGCAGTCTCGTTAGTTGTTATAGTGTAGGCATAGATGATAGAACATCTTATAATGATTTTGGAATTGTTAATACATTTTAACTTAGTAGAATCTGTTCTTAGTCCCTCTCATGTGATGAATTTAAATTTAGTTCACATATGGAACATACATATTCTACTATCCAAGTTCTGTTAAATTCTTATGTAACCAAACAAGCTACATTTTCTTTTGTTTTGATTTCAGGTGGCATTGGCAACAGCAGCAAAAGCAAAATTACTTCTTCGTGAGCTAAAAACCGTTAAAGCGGATTTAGCATTTGCTAAAGCGCGCTGTGCTCAACTTGAAGAAGAAAATAAATTACTCAGGGAACGAGAAGGAAGCGATAAGGGACTTATCCGTGATGATGATGATCTGGTATTAATCAGTTTGTTGTTTACCTATTTGAATTTGCATTTAGAAGCCAAAGAAATTTGAAAGTGCCATGTTATTATGTAATGTAGCATTAGCCTCTCTCTTTTGAAGCAACTATGCTACATTATAAGGTAGAATCATGCATAAAATTAACATCATGTATATGCATAATGCATTATTATTACTACTACATTTTGAACTTGAGGTCTGGTACTAAATTTGTGATCTACTCAGATCTGCAGCAAAATGATCACACTTTTTGTTTATAGGGTTATAGTCTTAGATGAGATTCTCTTGTTTTGAGAAATATATGCATGTTTTCTAACATACATTCATTTATTTATTCTACCTGATTGCAATGTGAGGACTGAGGAATTAAGACCATGGGAGTATTTGATACTCATGTTTTATGGGTAACTTTCCTGTCACTGTGTCTGTGAGGAGGTTGGTTTGGAAAACTCCTTCATTACAAATATTCGACATTGTATTAACATCACACAATCCAATGTTGATTCAGATTATGATGCTAAACCCAGCTTTACACAGATCTTGGTAATCTCATCTATTGGGTTGATATTTTTCATAGCATTGCGTTATCATCTCAAAAAGATTCGAGATCAAAAGATCATTCCGCGTTTAAGATTATCGCGTGCAGGTCACCCCCAAAGCTTGAAAGATTCTCTCATTACGTAGGTATACAAAAAAATATGTATTTTATTCAATTACATACATTGATGGATCCGTTATTATTTTATCATTTGGAAATTGGAATGAATCTATATGTCATTTTCTTTGATTTGTTACAGCTAGGCAAATGGGGTTCAAGGATAGGAGAATCGGTCCTGATATATGTAGATTGGCTTCTGAATACATAAGCAAATATGAAGGGTTTGAAGATGATATATATGCCTATTTTGAGAATAAACCAGATGCTGATTCACTTTATGTTAAGTTGGTGGAAGAGTTTGAGAGATGCATTCTTAGTTACTTTGGATTTCATTGGAACCATTGTGACATATTGATAAGTCAGGTATCAGGGTTATCTAGTTATTAACAAAATATCAGAGGTGTTAGCAGCAATACACTCTCTAAAACTGATTTTTTTGGCTTTGCAGGTTTTGAGCTCGGACATTTCTGAGCCAAAAAAGAAGCTAAAGAACATAGTTATGGCTGCTACTAGGTTTGTATTTCTAACATTCTTTATGAACAACTAGTATAATATATTTTAAAATGAGATGAGAATCATTATTATGTTCCAAAGAATTGTTATTTTTTTCTAAAGGTGAATAGTATTCTTTGCACAGGGATCAAAGGTTCGAGAGAGTTGCCAAGAGTCTGAAGGTGGCTAGTGTTTTTAATACATTAGTGGAAGAGATGAAAGTGATGGGTATTGCAGTAAATGATGACTCTCAATGTACTCACAGTGATAGGAGCCCGGTCCTTCTTCTAATGGGGGGAGGTATGGGAGCTGGCAAGAGCACTGTACTCAAGGATATTCTCAAAGAGTAAGAATTACAGCAAGAAATTACAGTTTCTGAGCAAAAACTAAACATTACTTTGTTAGCTTAATTCTGTATAAAGTCTGCACATAATGGATTGTTTGAGTATATATTAATATTTAACTAGTTTAGATTCTCCAAAAAGAAGTTCATAAATGTGTTGTTTTCTTGTTTCAACTATCATTAGTGTTTATCTAGCTTTAGAGTTTTGATGTACAAGACTACTCATCATGAAATCGTCAAAATAAACAGTTATAAGAACCTAATGTTGTTTCTTTATGAATGAAATTTAAACAGACCTTTCTGGGCAGGAGCATCAGGAAATTCTGTAGTCATTGAAGCAGATGCCTTCAAAGAATCAGATGTCATCTACAGGGAACTTCGCTCAACAGGTCATCATGACATGATTCGAACAGCCGAATTGGTGAGATAGTTGAGACTCTTCTCCACTCTTACCCTGCAACTTTAAGTCTTGTTTGTAGACTGAAGAAGACATACACATCATGAGTTATTTTAATAGATGGGATCTCCTTTTGGAGGAAAATCTTCAAAATTATCCAAAATGCAGAGGCATTCCTGAAAATGATTGGGCTGTTTATGTTCAATATAGGCGGAAAGAAAAAAAACAGGTAACATTAGTGTTTTTATTTGTTAGATTTCTCTGGTTTGTATGTTATCCCTATCTATAATGCATGTTTATAACAAATTGTGAAGTGTGTCCATATAAATTTGCTGGAATTAAAATTTTCCTGATAAATATTTATTTATTGAAGCTTTTGTAGATGTGTCTCCAGAAGAAACTGTGCAGAAGAATGCTTTTGAAAGATTTAAAGATGTTGATGAATCAAGTTCATTCAAGGAAGCCCGTGCTCTAGCTGAAGTGAGTTTACAATTCTAGTTTTTTCTAAATATGTTTAGTGATTTGTCTTACCCTTAACATGTAATAACAATGGATATTATTGAAGGCTTCTCAAAATGGAGCTCCTTTTAACCAAGGTTTTGGCAATTCACCCGGTTCTCTATCTGCACGTAAGTAAGGAGTCAGTTGAAATTGAAAATATTTACATATCTGCTTTATTGCTGAAACCCTGTGTAGTGTAATACATCTATTCAAGCGATTTCAAGGAAATATAATGGCACAATGTAGACCGGGCCTGTTAAATAGATGACTGTTAACCAATTTGAACTGATAGCATCTTGCTCTTTTTCGAAAATGCAGGATTGAAGAAGCTGAAGCACAGTGTGCTTTGTTGAACTCTGAATCATTATGCGTAAGCACTTGTCTACTTTGTAATTATCAGTTATTTTTGGGATACTAGTACTATTGCTGTTTGCTAATATCATGATTGTTGTCATTCATTGTTGAGAATTATAGGATGGATGTTTCAGTTCAGATTCAGATATATTTCTCTTTGGTGCAAGGATAGTGTACAGGGAAATCTGCCTTGGTGAGTATATCATTTGGTTTCGTTTTTAAATATTATTGTTGAATATATTTTTGTGCTAATTGTATTTTTCGTATAAGTTCTAAGGATTTTTTTGTACTTTCATATGACTTACAAGAATTTTTTTTTATTAATGAGTTAGGAGATGGTGGATATGTTGTATGTTATGAGATGGCAGAGATTGAAAATAAACTTGGATTGGGACGGGATTCATTGGTAAATTTCTGATTGATGTTTTAACATAAGAGTCACAATGCTTTCTTAGACGATCTTTCGTTGTTTCTTGTCAATTCAAAATTCAAGGGTATTGAGTTCTTGTTCTGGTGAAAATCAGTAACCGAGTAACCCATGATCTTCAGATTGCTCTCTCTTTGCTTCTCGGCAGTGACTATCATCAAGGAGTTCATGGTTTAGGTCCGGTAAGTCCTTAAACACATCCTTCATGATCATATTACTTTTTGCCTTTTCACCTCTTGTTGTTTAGCAGGGTTGAATATTTACATATTATATGGTTGCTTGTGCTTTTGCATGATTGTTTCCATGGTTGTATTGTAGGAGTTAGCTTGTCAGATAGTAAAATCAATTGGGGAGAAAGATGTTCTAAAAAAATTTGCTTCTGAAGGACTTGGATGGGTGAAAAAAAGAAAAGGTATATATACCCTTGTCATATCTATATTGCATTTTAGTTCCATTTTGCAACTTTTTTTAATCATTTTTTCTATCTTTTTTGTTTATGCAGGAGCTAAAAATAATATAGGAAAGGACGATACCATTTTACAAGTGATTGATGCTTATTTGAAGCCAAAATGCCACTCAGCTGATTCAGACTTTGTGCTCAAGTATGTTATTTAATTCATTGCTTCCAGTTCCTTTACTATACTCAATATTGATTGGAATTTAGAATATACTAATCAGATCCTACGAAAGCTATATGTTAATGGTAAAGTTTATCTGCTATAGTTCTGAATCTGGTTACTAATTAGATACGCACTTAAAATAAGAATTTGCAAAAATTTCTGTAGGGCTCATTCTCAGTATCCATTTCAACGTACTAAGCTCCATCATATATGCGCTGTATACTTCGAATGGCCTTCGGAGAGAACAGGTACTTTATCTAATTTCAAATGCTTATTCTTGTAACTCAAGAATTTGTGCTCCGAGTCATGTCATTAGTCTTAGTCAGAAATTGGTATATGCTACCTCTTGGATGAAAATTTGGAAGTTGTTTGAAATGCTGATTGTTGGTTCATGAAATAGATGGATATATCCTTCCATGTATAGCCGAAAGGGATTTACGACGATTTGCCAATTTGCGATCAACTTCGTCTGAACTTGGGTTGAACCTTCCTTTACATGAGGTACTGCTAACTCTATTCCAATGGAAGACAGGTATATTAATTTGACGCATTTAAAGTTAAATTTTATGAGTATTATTTTAAAGATTATTATTTTAATACCTTTTTTTAGGGATTGGAATCACCCGCTGATGGTAGACGTTCATCTGAGTCTAGCTACCGTATTGGAGATAATGGAACTTCAGGGGGGACAAATTAGACTTTGCTATGATCGAGATAATTAGATTGTGAACTTTCTCATGTATTTTTAGCATAATGATACTTATTATTATAAGATTAGGAATTGATATATTTTGGGTTTTTTGTACTACTTGACATGATTATGGAACTCGCATTTTACATGATTATGGAACACACATTTTTTTGGATATTATAATGCTTATTTGATGTTAAATATTTTTTATTGAAATTATTTTTAATATATTACAAAGTAATAGAAAATAAAACAAAAAATAATACTATAAATAAATATATTAAAGAAGAAATAATTTAAAGAAAAAAATAACACAAAAAAAACTATATTTAAAATTTTTTACATAGATAATAATTTAAATAAAAAATATATATAATAGAAAAATAAAAAAAAATCAAGACATAAACAAAAGTCATGGCGACAGTACCGAACCGTCGTAATCAACAAAAGTCATGACGGTATCGAACCGTCGCCATAAACAAATTAATCAATTTCAAAAGATATTCATGACAGTATCGAACCGTCGCCATCAATAATTAAAAGAAACTCAAAAGATAGTCACGACGGTATCAACCCGTCGTAAACTTGAACGACAGTTTTTGTAACCGTCGCGAAATAGGTTGTGGACACACACTTCTGCGACGGTAAAGTAACCGTCGTGGAAAGCAAATTGCGACGGTTTTAACCGTCGTAATCTACAAAAATACCTGTCGCAATCTGCCAATTTTCTTGTAGTGACTAGTTCATATTTAAATGTTTTCATTGTTTGATTTGCTTGCTTTAAATTTAAATGGTTGTTTGGGTTTTGTATTGATCCTCTACCCGGACCGGGGAACATTATTAGGTAAGTAGCAATAGTCGTGGGGACAGTGTGGGGTATACCAATATGGTTGAAGCGATGGTTATGTTAGTGTGACACATTTGTTGGTACAGATATCCCTTGAGTCCAGTCAAGGAGAATACGGGGCCGCTGTGTGGTGTCATGAATCACTAACTTACCGTAGAACCTTTAATTGAACAACTTGGCCATTACCAAGTATTTAGATAGCCGACTTTGGTGCAGTCTGAAGTTGGTTGATACTCGATGCTACGCTCATTGAGATCATACTTTCGAGATATTTCGGTCTCTAATAAAGAGGCTTACTCTAAACCAATGTCCGATGAAGAAAGATCATTGATATTGAGATTCCCTAGAACCTGGTTACTTTTTAGGACAGGTTGAACCAACTAAACTTTAAGAGGGTACTTACCTATAAACCCCTTGCAAGCCTAAACCTAAGGACTTGTTTGTATGCTTGTATATGATTATTTTTACATAACATCATGACATCATACCATAACATTTTCACTAAGCATTTCATGGACCTAGGGATTTATCTTTGTGTTGTTTGTAGGATATGGCTTCCATGCGAAGAAATACTGTCCAAATCAAACTCGTAAGAGTGCCTCCTCAACTCAAAGAGTTAGCATCAAGGGTTCCTGAGAATTCTCTATTCACCAAAAGATATGGTCAACTTCTCAATCGGGTTAATTCAAGCCTTGATGAAGACATGATGAAAGTGCTCTTTCAGTTCTTTGACCCTCTACACCATTTCTTTACATTTCCTGATTACTAATTAGTTCCCACCATGGAGGAGTTTTCTCAAATCTTAGGAGTGCCTATTCTTGATCAATTACCATTCACCAGTATTGAGAAAGACCCAATACCTAAGGAGATTGGTCTAGCTTTACATTTGCAACGGTCTGACATTGTGGTCAATTGGGAAACAAGAAGTGGTGTTAAGGGTTTTCTAGCCATGTTTCTGTTTGAGAAGGCTCAACAATTTTGGGATGATTTAGATTTACAAGATTTGGAAGAGGTTTTGACCCTTATAATTTATAGATGGTACTATTTCCTAACCCGGACCAACTCATAGATGTGAATGCGGTCAAAGTTTTTCTATCTCGTAACCGGTGCCTACCTTACTCGGAGGCATATTGCATTCTCTTCACACTCGCACCATGAAGAAAAGGGGGATTCTTATGTGTTGCACTCCTCTGTTGGCTAGGTGGTTTATTTCTCACCTTCCTCGATATATTTTAAATAGTGAGCAAGGCCTGAGATGGTATAATAGGTTGATGTCACTCTCACATTCAGATATCCATTGGTGTTCTTGATATTTGGAGGATGTCACCATCATTGATCGTTGTGGGTAATTCCCTAATGTCCCTCTCTTTGGAACTAGGGGAGGTATCACCTATAATCCTTTCTTGGCTCTACGACAGTTTGGGTACGCTCGGAGGGATGACGCTCATGACGCCCTTGTCAAAGGTATTGTATTTGACTATGAGAATGATGGCCAGGGTTATTGTCAAATATTTGTATGAGCTTGGGGCATGGTGAACAAAGTTGATAGCAAGACGTTGGGGCATAAGAATTACATTCCTTTGGAGCCTTATCTCAAGTGGGTGCGAGCTCGCGCTCAAAGCCTCATGTTGTCGTATCCTGCCATCTTACCTATCATCATGAAGCCTATCACCGAAGGAGATGTTCCCTACACTATTCTTCATCCTGACATGCCTACCACTCTCGAGGAATTGCAAAGGTCACAGATTCAAATCAACAGGGAGCGAGACACCTTTGAAGCCCAATTCTACTTAAGGGAGAAGAAAATGTTGGAGCTCACAAGGCAACTCCACGAGGAGCGGAACCTGAATGCCTACATTACTCCAAAGAGGCAGCATCCGTATGAGACCTGAGCCTTTTGTATTTGTTCATTTTATTTGTTTTTTCTTTTGTTGTAAGCCCAAGAGGCATATTTCTGTAACTGTTTGAAGTTATTAATACAATTAATGTTTGTTCCTTCTTTGTTTAAGAAAATTTAAATCTTAAAGGTCCTTGAAAGTATTTGCATTCACATTACATGCATCATAACATAAGTAGGTCTTTTGACACATGTTTCCTCATCTTTCTACTGTTTATTTCAGTAAGATGGATCTCGAGCAGTCTGTGAAGGACTTGAAGACACAAAATTATAAATTTCAAGAAACCTTGCTCAACTTTGCCAAAGGGCAGCAAGAACTGATGTCACTTCTGGTTGCAAAGAATAAGACCAAAAAGAAGGCTTTGATCTACATGGGGAAGAGGTTCAAGGGCCCCGTTCGATAAGTTCAAGTGGTAGAAGACTCCTCTGAGGAGGATGAGAAGTAGCATGAAAATGCAAGGAGCACCCATGCTGGGGGTGGTAATAATCCAATCTTTGAGGATGAGGACTATTTTGACGAAAAATATCCACCGGCTGAAGACAAGTATAAGAAACTGGAGGACAAATTGAAGGCTATGGAAATTCAAGTTGTGCATGACCTGGATTTTGGTGATTTGGGTTTAGTTCCTGGGGTAGCAATCCCCCATAAGTTCAAGATTCCAGTTTTCGCCAAGTACGATGGCGTTTCGTGCCCGAAGCTTCACTTGAGATCTTGCATTCATAAAATTCAACCGCATACCACTAATAAGAAGTTGTGGGTGCACTTATTTCAAGAGAGTCTATCTAGGACTCAATTGGAGTGGTTTTACCAGTTAGAAGGTTCCAACATCCATACCTGTGAGGACTTGGCCACCGCCTTCTACCGTCAATATCAGTACAATGTCGATCTGGCACCAACTAGGGTGCAGTTGCAAGGAATGACCATGGGTTCCAATGAAGGCTTCAAAGAATACGCTAAAAAATGAAGGGACCTAGCCGGAAGGGTTCAACCCCCTTTGTCTGACAGGGAGCTGGTTGATATCTTTATGGGAACTTTGACAGGACCTTTCTTCAATCACCTAATTGGAAGCTCTTCAGCAGGGTTCACCGAGATGATTCTAACTAGGGAGCAAGTTGAAAATGGAATTAGAAGCGGAAAGATCCAAGTGGCTGAATTTTACGATACTCAGAAGAAGCCATACAATGGGAAGAAAGAGTCCAATGTTGTGTACAGCCAGAAGGGTAATAACAAGAGTAACCACGACCAATCTTTGGGGGCAGTCCTGATCTTTAATCCTGCATCAGTGCGATAACAACAACGGGAAAATCAGCGAAGGTAAGACGAGCCCAAGAGACAGTTTACCAAAATCAACATACCATTGTCTCAGACATTGCAACACATGTTAAGGATAAACCTGATTACATTGATAGGAACTGATCCAAATCCCAAAACTTATTCTCCTAACTACAATCCTGACGCAAGATGTGCCTATCATTCTGGCAGTCCTGGGTATGGGACTAACGATTGTTGGGCTCTGAAATACAAGATTCAAAATATGATTGACGCCAAGGAGATTGAATTAGGCCCTCCCGAGACTCCTAATGTGATCATTTCTCCCATGCCAAATCATTGAGAGTGCCCAGTTCATTTTGAATTTTCAGTTGTAATTTCTTTTGTTTGTTCGAGCACTTATCTATTATGTCAAACTTTGTTTCATTAATGCATTGCATATGTTTGGCTTGAATTAATCCATTCGTTTTCACTATATTTAAACTGTGATTTTTACTCCCTTTTTGTGATATTCAACTCCCGTTAAAAGTTGTAAGCCTTTAAAGGGAGGATCATGAAAACAATACCATAATCTCATACAGTATGATTTTGGACAGACCTTGCTGACGATGTACATGCTTTCTTTCAATTCCTAAATAGTGGAGTTATAAGGAAGATAATCCCTAGTCAACCCCTTTGAGGCAAAGAAGTATGAGTTTTCTTTTTCGCATAAATTGAGACCTTTAATCATATCCTGGGGCAGGGTAGTTTCTCAGCTAACTCAAATGCGCTTTCAGTCGCAAGCTTTCACTTTGTACACAATGAAAACACCTTCCTAAATAAAAAAAAGAGACGGTGATGGTTCCCTGTAAAATAGGTAGTCGTTATATCTCAAAAGAAAAGCTCGATGAGTGAAAACCCATGAAGGAGACTTAAGAAGAAATAGGGAATCCCGTTGACTGTAGTCTCAAAGAAAAAACAATCAAACAAAAATTAGGGACAATAAATAAAAAAAGAGGTCGTTACAAATCTTCAACAACAGGAAAATGTTGCAAAATTGACTGCCTTCTCAAATAAACTTCTTGTATCTGAACCATCACCAAAATATCATTCCAGATTCTATTGGGAGATAAATGCACAATTAACTGACTGTAGGGTTGATGAACATCAAGAAGAACGGGTCAGGTACAAATAAACTTTGAGCCTTTTCCTTTGTTTCTTAAACAGTGAACCAGGCCACGCTACAACCCTTTAAAAGTCCTAATTGAAGCATAGGTTACTTCGAAAGCATACTGTTACAAAAGGTATCCTGACTCCTGTAAGGCTTACTGTAAATCCTGAGTTGAATTCATATTCTTACAAAATTCTTTGATTTTCTAAAAATGCATTTTCAAAAACTTCAAGACAAACATAAACTTTGCGTTGTTTGAATACTGCTGATTGCATATGGCCAATTGGTCGACAACATAGAAATTTGCATGGCGAATATCCAATGAACGAAAATTCTCTCAAGAAACAGAATCACTTCAAATGGGACGACACTTCCAATGAAAAATCTCCCATAATCAAGGGGGCATGACACGTTATTGTCCAACTCATCAGTGGAAGTCAAGTCAAGTTTCCAAGAAATCTCTCATAAAGTCCTGAATATCCAGGGGCAGGTCTCCACCAGAATCACTTAGGGCATTGAAGTCACGTATGACCAAGCAAACATTTTCTGGCAGTACTACAATGGACGGTGACAAATCCATACAATGTCCCTTTCATAAGGTGATCCCTAGTGAAGTCGACAAAGCCACTTCTATAAGGTTATCCCCACAGAATAATCTATGGATAAGGGTACAATCCCCCATAAGGTTATCCCCGACAAGAGCAGAAGCATCTTCAAAAAAAAGTGGGGCATCCTCCAACCAATGACATAGTCAAACTCACCAGTGGATAGAGGAGTTTGATCTTCTCCCAACGAAAGCACACATCATGCCAGTTCTCGAACGGATGGAAATTGCCGGCAGTTTATCATCTTCTAGATACAATGCAGAAAGAATCTAAATTCAAATTTATTCTAACATTCATTCCAGAATCTCCTGCAGATACAATTCATATACGACCTAGATATGGATACCATTCTAATACTCATTCAATACATCCTCAGATACAATCAAGGTTTGGAATTATTCTGACATTCCCCAGCCGAGTTTGGTCTTCCAAAACTGGAAAAGAAATCTTGTAAAAAGTCTTCCCCAGACGAATTCATTTCTCCAGTAAGATCGTCAGAATACTTTCTTCAACATGGTTTATTTCCCCAATAGATTACAATTTCCCCAACTTGAGTCTTTTCCTCAGACTACTACACATCACTGATAGAACTCCCCTTGTCCCCAACCGAGATGATACTATCCCCAGTAAGTTGTTGCAAAGCCTGGAATCCGACCAGATAACCGTTAACTTCATTATCCCCAGTAAGTTGCTGCGAAGCCTAGAATCCGACTAGATAATAGTTAACTTCATTCCCCTCAGAAAGTTGCTTCGAAGCCTGGAATTCGACCAGATAACAATTAACTTCATCCTACCAGAAAGTTATTGCGAATCCTGGAATCCAACCTAATAACAGTTAACTTCATCCTGCCATTAAGTTGTTGCGAAGCCTGGAATACGACCAAATAACAGTTAACTTTATCTTACCAGTAAGTTGCTGCGAATCCTGGAATCCGACCAGATAACAGTTAACTTCATCCTACCAGAAAGTTGATACGAATCCTGGAATCCGACCAGATAATAGTTAACTTCATCCTACTAGTAAGTTGCTGCGAAGCCTGGAACCCGACCAGATAACAGTTAACTTCATTATCCCCTGTAAGTTGTTGTGAAGCCTGGAATCCGACCATATAACATTTAACTTATCCTCCCCAGAAAGTTGCTGTAAAGCCTAGAATCCGAACAAATAACAATTAACTTCGTCCTCCTCAGGAAGTTTCTACAAAGCCTTGATTTCGACCAGATACCAGTCAACTATTCCTCCCCAGACAAATCGGAGGTTTAATCATCTATATTATCCCAGTCAAGGCATATAAGAGTTAAATTCCCCAGTAGAGTAATGGTCAGCAAAGGTTCCCAAAGTCTACTCCTCAAGCAGAAACATACATCCCCTACAGAGTTTCCTTAAACAGTAAACAGGAATCCCCAACGGAAGTATTTAAGACAAAATTGAAGATACTCATCCACAATAATAGTCATGGATTTATTTTCCCAAACAAATATACACTTCAACAACATTTCACATTCATACATCAGAGCATATGCATAAGAAACGCATATAGCATAACCTTATTTTTTAGAACATCATTACGCAATGCATTTCATACATCACGACATTGCATAAATCTAACTCTTTACCTTTTTAGGAAAAAATCAATCAACAGATACTTATCATCAACAATTTTCAATAAGTTCCAGATTGATTCCTGAAATAAGACAGGGCAACTATCTATGAACAACAGGCCCAAGATTAGTTCCTGAAACAAGACAGAGCAACTATGTACACAACCAGATGAATCAATCTCACTTGGGTTCCTTCTCATACACGACCAAACAAAGAAATCTTACACGAATTCCTTCTCATATACTTTGTCATCCAGCTTCACACAGGCTCATCCTGAAGAAATCTTACACGGGTTCCTTCTCATATATTTCCAGATGCAGCTTCACACGGGCTCATCCTGAAGCAGTCTTACATGGGTTCCTTCTCATATATGTTTCCAGATGCAGCTTCACACGGGCTCATCCTGAAGAAATCTTACACGGGTTCCTTCTCATATCTTACACAAACACAACTTCACATGGGCTTATCCTAAAGAAATCTTACACGGGTTCCTTCTCATAAATATCCAGATGCAGTTTCACATGGACTCATCCTGAAACAGCCCTACACATGCTCCTTCTCATGAATTTCCATATGCAGTTTCACACGGACTCATCCCGAAACAGCCCTACACAGGCTTATTCTCATGAATTTCCAGATGCAGTTTCACACGGACTCATCCCGAAGTAGCCCTTCCCAGGCTCCTTATCATATATTTCCAGATGCAGTTTCACACGAACTCATCCTAAAGCAGCCCTACCCAGGCTCCTTCTCATATATTTCTAGATGCAGTTTCACACGGACTCATCTCGAAGCAGCCCTACCCAGGCTCCTTCTCATAAATTTCCAGATGCAGTTTCACACAGACTCATCCCGAAGAAGCCTTACCCAGGCTCTTTCTCATATATTTCCAGATGCAATTTCACACAGACTCATCCTAAAGCAGCCCTACCCATGCACCTTCTCATGTATTTCTAAATGCAGCTTCACACTAGCTCATCCTGAAGCAATCTTACATGTGTTCCTTCTAATTTATTTCCAAATGCATCTTCACACGGGCTCATCCTAAAGCAATCTTACATAGGTTCCTTCTAATGTATTTTAAAATGCAACTTCACACGGGCTCATCATGAAGAAATCCAACACATGTTCCTTTTAATACATTTCTGGGTACGGCTTAACACAGGTCCATTCCATCATATAATTCAGAATCAATCGACCAAAGATTTATTATGATACATCTCCAACACCTATTGTTTCAGTATAAATCGACCAAAGATTTATTATGAAGCTTCTTTCAATTTCTATCAACAGTCACCTTGAATGGAATCTATAAGCTCATCTCTGATAACTCTTCATCACCTCTCAGAATGGCATCTGTTAAGCCCATTTATGCCGTAATCAACTAACATATTACTTTGTGCATCAGCAAGTGCAAATTTTTGGGCACTCTAGTGTTCAATCATCTTCCACCTTCAAGTCACGAATGGCGGACCCGCCAATCTAACTCTTCAGGTTTAAGAAGATTGAACAGGGACAATTGTTGTACCCTAAAATTGGCCCTCTAATTTCTCAAGACATTTCTCATAAAGATCTTCAATGGCTCAAAACTGCACAAGTGTTGACTAGGTCAGACCATCTCCTCAACATTGATGCTTCAAATTAGGGTTTTGATTTTTACAAGGACAATTGGACTTCTAATGCCTCAAATGACTTTCATGGATCATTATAGACCTCCAAGAATATTGATGTCAAGTTTCATGTCTTGAATCACAATTTTGCTCAGTCAATTACTCAGGTGATTCCAAATCAGCTGTATTGGGTAAAAAGTCAAATGTGATCAACCTAAGTCAAACTTCATGATTTTTGGCCAACATCAATTTGAAAGATCACAATTCATCAAGATATTCAAAAATATGAAGCTTGATCATCAAGAAATTATGAAAGTCAAAAGTCAATGTGAAAAGTGAAACTTTTCAAGACTTGGAAATTTTTTCTAAGTGTTTTTATACATGATAATTTCATTACTTCATGCCAATCTTTCACCAAGATGCAAGATGATTCAAAGAAAACTTTCAACATGAAAGTTGTAGATCTTGATGAGATCTATAACTTTTTTTTGCTAATCAAGTCCTAGAAGTACTTGGATTTTGAGTTATAAATTCCCAAAGTCATGACATTTTTCATAAAACACTTAGAGAAATTTTTAACAGGTTTTGGTTAGTTATTATCTCAACTTCTTGGCCAATTTTCATCAGGTTCCAATTTGATTTGTCCAAAATGGCCAACATGAAAGTTGTAGTAAATGTTTCAAGCTTTACAAAATTTCTAAGAGCATGAATTTTTCATACTTGAGCTAGAAGATTCAAAGGCATGAAGTTGGGCATCCATTCTTGAAATACAAGGCATTTTGTGATGAACACATAACTAAATCCTTATGCCATGCTGCATAATCCCATGTTGCAGGCCTTCTAACTTGCAAATCTCACCATAATTTAATTCTTACACCTACTCTTGAGCTATTACCCAAGTTTTTTAGCCATTGTCCAAAAGATCTTTCCATTTAAGGCATAAAGGCACCATTGCTATTTTTGAAAAGCAAGATTTTGGTACAAAATTTGTCTTGATCCCATACCTTGCTTACTTCTGATTATACACCACCATAAATCATGGAAAATAGCCCCTCTATACCAGCAACTTTGGTACTTCATATTGGGACCATGGGAGACTTGGCATAACTTGATATTTGCATTCCAACCAAACCATAATTTGTTATCTTGCAAATCTGATTACTTCAACTTCCCAAACCATTTCTCTATAAATAAAGAGTTCATTTGAAAGCTAAAGGGGCCAGATTCTTGTGTGTTGAAAAATCCTCAAAGCCCCTTATACTCTAAAAAACCAGAACTGTTCACAAAACCTCCATTTCTAAGCTTTGAAACCAAAATCTTTAAATATCTCAAATCTTACAAATCTTGTCCAAGCAAACCATCCAAATACTTCATATACATCATATAGAAGTTGTTCAAACACCAAAGCAACTTATGTAACATCACTATCACCATTCTCCAAACTCAAAAATAACCACTTGACTTCTCCAAGACAATACAACAACTCTAAATCAAAACGCGAATTTCAGTTTCAAGGTAAGTTTTCTTGACTTTGAACTCTTCATACAAGCATCATTAGTGGTTCATTTGTGAAGATAAAATGTAGATATCATAGCCCTAGAGCTAACTATATGCTTACTTTTCATTTTCACTAACCATGTGTTGAGAACTGACTTATATATGTGACAGAACAATGTTAGAAGTAAAATAAAGCAGTATGAGTCGATGCATATCTCTATGAGTCGACTCATATTAGGTACAAAATGGGTTATAAGCCGATACAATGCATTATGCATCAATACATACTGTTATCAAAACACATTACAGAGAGAGAAAATGTGTATGAGTCGATGCAAAACACGAATGAGTCGATGTAAAACAGATATGAGTTGATGCAAACCATTATGTATCGATACATACTGAATTGGTCTTGATTTCCAGGAGAAAAAAATGATATGTATCGATGTATAAGTGCATGTGTTGATGCAAAACATATATGAGTCGATGCAAACCATTATGTATCAATACATACTTAGTTGGTTTTGATTTCCAGGGGCAAGAGGTGATATGTATTGATGCATAAGTGCATGTGTCTAATGAAATATTTTCAAAAGTTAACACTTTGTATGCATTCTTATAGAGACGAGAATCATTACAAAGTTCGCCTAAACGAATGCACTTTTCAAAAATACTTTCAAAACCATCACAAACATATTTCAAACAAAGCATTTCAAAGTAAGCTAGCAACTAAGAGCCCATAGATAACTACATATGAAAATGGTACTAACACCTTCCCTTTTCATATCCTACCCCCGAACTCAAGAAAATATTTCAAAAGGTCTTTCCTGTTCTTTTCACCCTTTCCTTTATTGGATAAAAGAAAAGTCGATGGTGACTCTTGCTATCCGCAACAATTGCGATAAAATGCAAAATACCCAAGTTAGTTCTCCCACTGTATTACATATTCTACCTATAACAAAACATTTTTTATGTTCTTGCAATCTATCTCACAAAATAGTGTTGATGTTGTTGTACTTTTTCTTATTCGATAGATTGCAAGTACAGAAAGTTTACTTTAAGTTACACAAATAAGGGAGCTCAACCTTTGAAATGTTAAATAAAGAAGGAAACTTAAATGATCAGAAGATGAATATCAGTGAAGATATTCATTAATAAGAGAAAATATTTGTTCTAAACAATTTATTTTAATATTCTGTGTAAACAATGTAATTTCAAAAAAAAGTTTTTCACCTTAGTTTTTTGTAATAACCGAGGTGATAGTTAAAATAAGAAGATAATGTACATCAATTTTCTTATAAAACCGAGGGGTATATTAATCGAATTTTACTATAAATACACATGTTAAACAAATTTTACCTTAATATTAACTTATATGTAATCGTACCAAATAGAGGAAATATTTATCAGTCCATTTCATGAGTTGCTACTACAAAAAATATTTTTGGGTCAATTTGCCATGAAATTTTTTGATTTAGAAACTCTTAAGAACTTGGGAAACATATCTCTCTAGGATGGATTGCAAGTGTAGAAAATAAAAGTTCTCATGGTGGGAATATATAACTTATTAGAAGTTTGATAAGTTATGAAATGTTTATTTGGATATGCAACATAAAGCTATGCAACAAAATTTGGATTCCGCCAAAGATTTATTATAAACAATGTATTTTAATATTATATGTAAACAATGTAATAGAAGAAAAAAACTTATTTACCTTGGTGTTTTATGTTAACGAAGTATATGTTAAGCGTTTTTTAGTCTTTTCACCGACCTTAATCAAATCTTTATCATCCATTTAATGATTATCAATGCTAAAGACTCTGCCATTAATGATCCTGTTGTTCCCCAAAATTTGCCCTCTCTTTCCTTTAAAATTTTGTTCTAGGGTTTTTCAACTATTCAAGGTTTCTCATACCTCTAAACCACATCAATTAATTCCTCCAGGGTTCAAATTTGCAAGTGCTCAAAGTGTCTCATGTCCTTTAGTATTGAGCTAGGGTTTTGACTCTTAAAAGATGTGATGTCTGTTGAGATCAAGATTCATGTTTTAGTGGTTGCACAATATTAAGGCCTGTATTTGAGTTCACCTTGAATTAAGGGTTTTTGATTCGTGACGGGACGAATTAGGGTCGTGTTGATTCAAACTCTGGTGTTCATTTAAGCACTCACTGAGGAAGATTCAATCGGGAATTTAATTGCACGGTCTGACAACTTTGTTTTGTTCTGAGAAATACGAGCCTAATTCAAGTATCTATGGCTTAGATTCCAAGTATGTTTGTCGTGGGAAGAGCAAGGATACTGAGCCTCTCATTTCACCAGATAAAATTCTTGGTTTCTTCTTTCACATTTTTCTTTCAAAACGCATTATATTTTATTTACATTTGTTTTTCAAAATGTCACATTTCCTACTTGCATTTTGTCCCAATATTACAAACTCCATTTTTTATTCGTTTTTCAAACATCATATTTATTTTTACATTTACTATGAATCATATTTATTTTTATTTTTCAAAACATTACATTTTTTACATCTATAATTCTTTTTATAAACTACATCACATTTATTTTTTTTACACATCACAATTGCATCACATTTTTCTAATATTTTTTCTTCCTTTTTCAACATATTGCATTTTGTTTATTCTCTTCAACGCTACAAATTCTTTCACATGTTATTTCAATATTACAATATTTATCTTTTCTTTCAAACATTCATTTCAAAAATATTTATTAACAATTCAAATTTCCAAATTCCAAATGTTCATCCTTTATTCATATTTCAAATTTCATTTACAATTCCAAAATAAATAAAACCTTACAAAGTTCAATCATATTTTTTTAAAAGGGCATAAAACTATAAAATATTTTCCTATTCTTCTATTCTCTTGCAAAGCAAAGGATGTCTTCATCTTAAAGCATCTTAAAGCATCTTCAAGCTCCTTGTCATTTCCATTTTGTACATGAAACGAAAAAGAAGATAAGGGTTAGTAGCCACTCAAAATAAACAAAGATTACAACATATTTCAATTCATCATCAGGGTGGTTTTTGAAATCAGAAAAGAGGGTGTTTTTTATGTGCTAAGGCCTCAAACAATTGGATTTTATCATGGGCCAATATGCTATTGCAAATTACAAACTATGTTGGTTCACAATAGAGGAAAAGATACAAACAAAATTTCACTTCAAGCCCAACAAAATTTCACTTCAAGCCCAACAAAATTTCAATTTAAGCCCAACAGAAAACAAAGCCTCATACATGTTGTTTCACAAAATCAGAACATACATCATTGGCTTAGAAAATGTTACTTTTTAAAAAATCATAAAAGTGGACTTCTTGGTTCACAAAAAAGCAAAAGATAAGATAGAAATCAGATTATCATCATGTTTTCACGCAAACAAAAGAAGCCTCATGTTGTTTCACTTCAAAGAAAAGCTAGAGTTCACAAATCAAATCACAGGCCTAGGAAGTTTTCACTGCAAAATCTCAAACAAATTTGTTTAGTTCACATAAAAAGAGAAAGACCAGAAAGTTATCAAAGCATCATAGAAAAACAGTACAGAAAGTACGAAAATATGTACAAAGTCCACAAGAAACCAGTACAAAACCAGTACAAAAGCCAACATCCATCATAAATGAATAACACAACCAACATGGTAAAAGGACAAAGTACAATAAAATTGACTTGTCAAAAGTCAGAAAAATCAGTAACAAGTCAAAACTGAAGCCTCCCTCAAGTCAGTATCAGTTCTTTTTACAGAAAACAAAGAGCAAAATCATAGTATAAGAACAAGGCCATGGTTAACAGCAAAGGGTGTGGATTTCACAAGAGAAAAATATACAAAGGTATAGATACAAAAACCATAAAAAAGTCGAAACAGCACCCATACAACCCTTATCTCAAAACCCTTCATAAAAACATAGAGGCCAGAAAAACCCCAACAAATAGTAACAACAGAAAACCCCTCCAAAATCATTTTCTAACAAATTCCACAAAAAACATATACAAATATACAATCAACACCACCATTTTCCAAAACCCTCAAAATCACACACAAAATATACATGCACCGAATCGATACAAAACATAAACCCTAACAAAATTGTTCCATCATTTTCCAAAAATCCTAACCCTTCAGAGATTTAAGCAAAGAGATGAAGAGGAAATATCTCACCAAAATCATGTAGAAAAAGCAAATTGAAACCCTTAGGGTTCTGATCACCCCCTTTTAGATCTACGTGAAATTAGGCAAAATTTGTACAACCAACCACGAGATTAGTAACCAGAAGGACGAGAGGAAGAGATTGAAGTAAGAAAAATTAGGTTTGGAACATCGCCGCCGCCACCGTGAGGCGATTTCCGGCACGATGGCTTCTTCTTCTCCGACGAGGAAAAGTCAGTGAAAGCGAGAGAGCCTAAGAGAATAAGAGAGAGGATTTTCTACCCTAATGAGACAATATCTCATGATATTGTTCTTTTTTTTCTTTAAGAAAAACAATTGTGCTTTCCTCAAATAACAACACAGGCCTAACGACCCCTTTCCAGCATGTATACCTCCCAATTCTATTCTTACACCCTTCTTTTTTTTTTTTGTAAAATAACCAGTCTGGACCTCAGCTCAAACTAAGCAAGCCCAGTTGCTTTTTTCACTCATCCCCCCCCCCCCTTGCTCAGTATACCACGCAGGCCCAATGCATTTTTATTTTTTTAATTATTTTTTACTTACAAAAAACTCCTATTGGACTAGGCTTAACCAAAAATCTGTTTTACACAAAAAAGACCTTAAATTCAATTTTTACTCCCTGACTTATTTCTTTAATAATTTTTATTTTATTTTCTTTCTTTAAACATTATTATTATAATTATTATTTATATTAACAAAAAAAAGACAAAAAATATTTTATTTTATTTACACTATGTACTTATTTTATTTTTAATATTAAAAACACCACAACATTTGTATTACAAAAAATTAATTTCTTTTCTAATCAATTAATATTGAGACCAGGGATTAATCTTTCTTTCTTTAATTTAAAATTAACTTAGAATTTAGTTTTCTCTTTTAATTAACTAATTTCTTTTATATTAGAATTAAAAATCTTTTTCTCAAGAAACCTAAAAAATATTCTTTTTTAATTTAGTTTTCTCATTTTATTTAATTATTTTATTTTAATTAATTAGGTCAAAACAAAACTTTTTCTTTAACACAAACAAAGCAAAATCAATTTTCTTTTCCATTTACTTTCTTGTACATTATATTTACATTTCTTGTACATTATTATTCAAATTCAACATGGTTGTAATAGATAATTAGGTTTAATTTCTTGCAATCCCCATTTGTACATTTGTACCCCCCATCCCCAAAATGATGTAATAGCGTAGAATATTTACTTTCCGCAATTTATCGCTTTCATATAAATGCTAGTAATTAGGGTGTGTATGGCAAGATAAAATCAATACTTAGAAAACCCTAATTCAAGATAAATCAAGTATGAAAAATAAACACTTGCACACTTACACCTCTAGGGTTAACTCTATTTGTTGCCTTGAGAAAATGGTCATGTTATGCATGTGAGACGCCTTAGCAAAAACATTCAAAAATACAAGATCATAGTCCCTCGATGACGCTTAGAATGTTGTCTTAAAAATGATCTTAGAACCTTAAGAAAAATGCTAAGGTATCTCACAACATTGCATTTTATGACTATACGATGACCCATGTCTGTCCTTTCACATGCAAAGATAGGGTTACTTACCAATCAATGTTGAGATAACAATATCAAAGGAAGAGAGAAATGAACAAAAGACTTTTGAGTAGGTAGAATGTTCTTAGTTGCTTGCTCATAATCCATATTCAAAAACAAACATTTTTTCAAACACACCAAACACTTTCAAAACATGAAATATTTTCAAAAAGTCCAACACTTTGTATGCATTCTTATAGAGACGAGAATCATTACAAAGTTTGCCTAAACGAAGGCGATTTTCAAAAATACTGTCAAAACCCACCACAAACACATTTCAAACAAAGCAATTTCAAAAGTGAGCTAGCAAGCAACTAAGGGCCCATAGATGACTATGGATGAAAAGGGTGCTAACACCTTCTCTTTTCATAACCTAACCCCCGAACTCAAGAAAATATCTCAAAGGTCTTTCCTGTTCTTTTCACCCTTTCCCTATTGGATAAAAGAAAAGTCGGTGGCGACTCTTGCTATCCGCAACAATTGCGATAAAACACAAAACACCCAAGTCAGTTCTCCTACCGTATTACAGATCCGCGTGAAGCCTAAGAGACACCCATTATAAAAGCGCTAAATATTAACATTTCTAACCTAAATGAAACATGAAGTGCTTGAAACCTAAAGACGCTTGGAAAAACTCTATATTATGGATTGCAAGAGCAAAAAATTACGTGGGTTTAAGGTTTGTTTTCTTAAATATTTATTTTAAACGAAAATCATTTATTTGAGTATTATTTTTAATCATCTTACACTTTTTTCATCGAAAACAATTGCACGCAAGATCTAACATTTAATCTTCTCTATGATTCAATAATTCGAAGATATAAAATCAATATCTTTAGAGAATTTGATTTTTATCTTGATCTCTAGGAAATTTGATTTTTGTCTTGATTTTAGTATTTTGTGTAAGAAATGTAATACTCCGGATAAATAATTTAACATTTTTTTAAAAGAAATAATCTCACCCCCTCGATTTTCTCGATAAATCAAAATAAAAGATATGCTAGTTTTGAAAATAATAAAAGTGTTTCTTTTGGGGTTTGAACCCATGTGCATGTAACTTTATCCCTCGATTTTTAAATCACTCAGGTGATAAGTAGCAACTTTTCATGACGCCCTTCGTTACCTCGATTCTTTAATCGAGGTTAAATGCATTTTATGAGGTGACATCTGTTTTTTGTAGTAGTGGTTTTAGGTGAAACAACATGGAAAAAAGATGTAATATGTGAAGAGGCATCATGTGTGACAAGATATTCCAACATGAGGTGCAACATCTGGCCCCGATCTGTTACCTAGATTCTGTGAATAAATCTAAGCATAATTATATTTGTTTCTATCCAAATCAGTTGGAATTTTTTTTTGTTAAATTATAATCCATAAAGGTTGAAGAAAATTTAATTGGATATGATTTAATTAAAAAAATTGGATTTGCCTTAAAAAGATGATTTGATTTGATTGGATTTGTATTGAAGAAAATATTTATTTGAGTATGCTTTGAAGAAAGATTTGGTTTAGATTTATCATATTCAAGATTGTTCTGAAATTGATATGCAAAGATATTGATTGAAGATTTTGATATTCAAGATTGTCCATGAATAGATCTTATTGTATTTGTTTTGAATTGCAATATTTGAATTTACACTTAATGAGAAAATCTCCAAAAGAGAATTTAAAGTGTCATCCAGTTTTTGCAAGAGATTTATTCTAAATCCTTTACTTGAAAAGTTGGAATTATGTTTTATACCAAGTAAATATTTTATTTGATTGGTTCAAGATTCATAAATTGTTACGTGGACAAATGTCATGCCAAATAATCCAACGATTTGTGAGACATCTGCCTCAGACTATTATTTGGTGAGCAAGATAAATAGAAGTATATCCTGTACTTTTAAGGTTTGTTTTCTTTAATGTTATATCAGAGATATAAGTGTGCTAGCTTGGGTTTGGATTCAGAAAATATCTTTTACTGAAATAAACAACAAGAATATGAGAAAACATGTCTTGGAAAAACCTATTATGTGATGATATGTATGGTATGTGGATGCATATGCAATGTTTTCAAGGATCTCGTGGGATAAACAAAAAAAGAGATGAAATAGTTAGAAGTTGAGTCTGCAGCTTTATTCGAAGAGCTTTGGGTCTTCATCTTTGAAAGTTCCTCTATAAGAATCAAGCTCACCATGTCAAGTGGGTCCTAGCTTTTGACTCACGAAGACGTACTTTAATCTTGACAGCATCTGGCTAGAGGAAAATAAATCCTCTTGACCCTTGCTAGAAATATGGTTCATGATAAACCTGCACCACATGTCCCTAAGATCCTTGAAAAGGGTTAGTGAAAAATGCCATGGTATGATGTTATGACGTCACATTTAAACAAGATAGAAAACACAAACAAATCACACAAAGGCCTTAGGTTTAAAGGCTTGCATGAGGTCCATAGGTAAGTACCCTTTTTTATTGAAGTTCAGTTGGCTCAACCTGTACTAAAAAAGTAACCGTGTTCTAGGAGTCTCATATCACAGATCTTTTTCGAAGGTTTTGTTTTAGTGCAACAACTGACTTGCCACCAAAACACCATGTGAGTCGAATCTCAATGAGCGTAGTATCGAGTATCAACCAACCTTGGACTGCACCAAAGCCGGCTATCTAACTACCTTCTAATGGCCAAGATGGGTCAATTAAGGTTCTAAAAGTAAGCTAGTGCTTATGGAACTACGCAACAACCCAATTTTTTCCTCGACTGACTCAAGGAACGTCAATATAAACCAAAGTGTCACACTAACGTAGCCATCACTTCAACCATATCGGTCTATGCTGTACAATTTCTATGATCTATTCCTACTTACCTAGGGTATCCTAAATCTGGGTGTAGGATCTTTGCAAGAAATTAAACCCAAGAAACCCTCAATTTTAAAGAAAACAAAGCAGACA